>CAUZXS010002424.1:0-37500 GCA_963585895.1 Sepioteuthis lessoniana | reverse complement strand
AACTCATAGAGCTAAGCGGCAGTATATTTATAAGCCATATATATTCCTCAAAACAAATTAATGCAATCGTGACAACTTCCCCAGGACATCAAATTTTGCCCGGAGCCTTGAATGTTCACGACTCTCTAAATAAACACTAAGCCAACAGTAAAATGTGTCTCCTTTAACTTAAATTATTCTTAGTATGATGCTGAGAAATGTGATTTATAAATAACAGACCTGAAGAATGTATTATTTATTACAACCTTTCGTTATACTGCATTTCGAATTAGTATTTCATATTAAATTATTTTGTTAACATTTCAGGGTTAATTTGAGAAAGATCGACCTAATTGGTACTGTGTTTGCAAATGGTCCGGGAGACCTGAACTCAATACCAGGTCGCGTCATACCAAAGACTTTAAAAATGGTACTTGATACCTCCTTGCTTAACACTCAGGGATATAAGGTACGTATCGCGGGTAAAGTGGAGTAATCAAGGGAAAGGAGTTTCGCCCTCCCCTACACATCTGTGTAGTAGCTATTGGAAAGGGAGTTTTCTGGTCACCCTTGACTTAGGTCGCCAGCAACAACAAGTGTATCTTGTATACACTATCTATCTATCGATTTATCTATATGTCTCTCTGTCTGTTTATCAGTAAATCGATTTTTGCAGTCATATCCAGGATGATAAGATGGTTCATATCTTTCCTAAGGGTAAAAGTTCGAAAGTGAACGTAACTGATAGACTGAAGCTCTCTGATACATAATATAAATAATTTGTATACAGTAATATGGTATGAAGTACTACTACACAATACAAATAATTTTCAAACTGATGGAACGCAAAAAGTTACTAACAATCGCTGTCAAGTGAGTTCTGGGAGTAAGTATACTAAATAGGAACTATCCACTCTCAAGAGGTCCAGAACTGGAACCTCCTCTGTTATTATACGGATTTCATTGGAGAAGGATACTAATACATTTCATCCGTTGGTTTAGGTGTGTATGATTGTTATGATTAACGTACACACCTAAAGGGATGAATAAACTGAGAATGTTCCTCAAAATTTTCACTTTTTCTGCATCAAGACAACAATGCATCAAACAAGAATAAAACTTCTGACGATAAATTAGATTATGAAGTAATTGGAGGACCATTCTGTTTGTTCTTGAATTAGATAGATTTCCTAAATTCTCTATAGCATGCAAAATGTATATGATAATGAATTCAGTTATATATATATATATATATATATATATATATATATATATATATATATATATATATATATATATAATGTGTCTTTGGGCTTTTGTTTGTACGCGTATTTGTGCAAAATTTAAGTGTATAATTCAACTTAGTAGTCAATTTCAATCAGACAGCTACTCATAAAGTTTAAAACTGTTAAAATATTGATCAAAAAAGTAGTTTGAATTAATTTAAAAAACAATTTTAGATGGGTATTTCTTAGGTAATAAGTTTTCTACGTACATCTCAGTCTCATGAGTGTTTTAGTTTAAAATGCATATTACTATTTTCCGGTGATTTTCATAAGAAATAGTTTTCAAGTCCCCTTGCATTTAAATCCGTATTTTGAATACGTCTTTAAATCCATCCTAACTGTATTTTAATTGAATTTTTAATTACAATATATATATATATATATATATATATCAGGGGCGGAGACGGGACTAGTGCTACTCGTGCCCGGCACGACCAATAACTCGGTCAATGTTATTCAAAATGGATTAAAAATCATCCATTAATTTCAAGCAGACATAATTAGTCTGATCTCAATTAAATTACGTATCTATTCAAGTTTCGCTAACTACGTAGCCAAAAGTTCATAAATATATCTGGGAATAATACAACGATGCTGTTTTGAACGGCTGGTCTTTGTCCGGCCACCGTCAGATTCATTGAACATCCCATAAAATCGGCTATAATGTTGAACATGCGCAAATCCGTGCCGAGCACTAGACCCTTATAATAACAGTAATGTTAGAGAAATCCGCTTTTGGCAGTAGCCAATAGCAAGAATAACCCAAACATCGTGCTCAAAGATCTTAGCACATTCTCACTGCTGACTGCTGACACCTGTCTTGGAAAGAGGGAGAGGGACTGAAAGAGAGACAGAGAGAGGGGGGTAGCAGATTATAGCCGTCGCCAACGTCATCATCATCGCTATGGTAAATGTTGTTTAAACGGCGTGTTTTAATTCGTTTTTTCACTAACAGATCTCTATTTCTTTAATGAATGTTTCATATATTACATTCTGTAACTAAAATTTGTTTATTTGAATACATTTTCAACAAATAATCTTTATTTTAAGCGAAATTTAAACTACTAGCTGTGTCTGTGTATATTGTCATCAGTTTCTTTATTCTAATAAACATATTTTTCTCGTCATAGTAATGAACATCTTCTCTTTTCTCTATACTTTTGAAAGAAAAAAAAAATTATCTTATCTACTGTATTAACAAGACTACAAATTATATAGTATCTTGATTGTTTACAAAAAAAAACACCATGCAAGGTAGGTTTGTCAATCTGTGCTATACAATGGAGAATCACGCAATAGCAACTATGATGACTTACTTTGGGTCCACGGACCTCGGGTTGGGAACTGAAGTTGACAGAAGGCGAGTGGGGGGCACGAGTAGCAAAAATAGGCTAGAGTCGCCACTGATATATATATATATATATATATATATATATATGGGTCTTCTTTATGAGTGTGTGTAAACAGATGAGTCGAGATACATAGATAAAAACAATATCGAAACCTAAATAATTAAGAGTAAAGACTAGTCGAAATTATTATTGTTACCATTGCAGAACCATTTTTCAATATGGTTACAATTTAAGTAAATATGTACAAGCAAATTAAAGAAAATGGAATGAACATTAAGCTCATTTGAGAACAAAAAAATAAATATATTGGTATTTCTATGCAGCCTTAAAGGATACTCCTTTGTCAGGGTAGAAATGAAAATAATAACAATTGCAGAACTATATACTCAGTTCTATAGACGAAATCACATATCGATAAGGAACTAGATTTATATATACAACCATTCATTATCCATCAAAAGACTGCAGATATGTTTGAATATCAATAAGTTGTTTTTTTTTATGATTCTAAAAAACATATTTACATTTAGAAATTTTGAATTATTCACTTCTGTTTTTTACTACAGATATCACGATGCTTGATCGCTTCGAGTTTAAGGTGCTTCATGTAATTATAACAAAGGGTTATCTAATAGCTCACTTGACCCATTTGCAAGTTAATATTCAGAGGATTTAAAAACGTATGACCCACACATGACTGCACCGTAACGGTTATCACCATTAGAAACGAATGCTGAACGACTCTATTTGTGTCTTACTCCACGTTAATGTTCTTGGCCAAAAGAGGGATCCATCCGTTATTCCTGTTGTTTATGGTAAATTGAAAACTGACGCATCTCTTTTGTCTTGGTAAGGAAAATTGTTTTAGAAAAGGAAACCCCTCAATTCAAACCAGCTGTACTCTGCTAAAATTGATATCGTGTCACATTCTATCCATGTTGGTGCGATTGGCTTAATATATACACGCTTAATCATGGAACACACACACACACACACACACACACACACATATATATATATATATATTGTGACTCAAGCTAGCTTGTTTCGTATCTGTGTAGCTATATACCTTTCTACCTATCTATTAATCACTTCTGTTCTTTTCTCCATCACACTTTCATCGTACTTGTCTCCCCAACCCTATTTCCCTTCCTCTCTGTCTCCCTCTCTTTATATAAATATATGCATACACGCACGTATATATATATATATATATATATATATATATATATATATATGTGTGTGTGTGTGTGTGTGTGTGTGTGCAATTGCTGATATCTGAGACTAGAGTTATTTCGCAGTTGGGAGAACATTTTTGGATATGAGAATGCATCCATTGTGTTGTCTATTAAGTAACGAGATTTACAAAGATTATACTATTCTCATACCAGATAGTAAGTCTTATTACATTCAAGGTGAATCACACAACTGTTTTGTCTTTAGTGGCAACTGCCAATCTATGAATCCTATTCTGGATCTCGGTAAAGGCTGAAGGAAAGGTATGAGATGACAGGTAATTTCCCATGCAGCAGACTTAATTTCTACCTGACACTGATTTTGTATAATAGAACGGTGAGCCATTGTACAGAATGGAATCAGTGTCACTGCATGTTTAGCCCAAATGAGTTTTGACATGACGTTAAACTATCTTTGAAACTTAAGTTCTTTTGTGTATTTTTCTTTTTGTACCACAAGTTAGGGTAGCTGGTTTCGTGGCACGATAATGAGCCTTATATATATATATATATATATATATATATATATATGTATATATTATCGTGCCACAAAACCAGCTACCCAAACACACACACACACACACACATATGTGTGTGTGTGTGTGTGTGGATGTGTGCGTTGGTCTCTGAGTGTGTATGTGGATGGGTGGCCAAGGAGAGTATCGTTTCTCCGGCGTCTTTGAAGCGGCACCGATGTGTCTAGAAAACCTTTATTTGTCTACTTTGGCGCGAAGACCACAAAAAGAGCTGTACCCACGAAAACCTGCAAGGATGGAAGAGAAGGTTGAAAAGAGTTTATCAGTTAGGGATGAAACCCCGAAGCAGTGTGTCCGGAGCAGAGAAGCTGTGAGTTGAATAGGATGGTCAAACATAGCATAAGTAAGGAGTTAGACTCCAAAGTGTTTAGTTAGGAGTGAGACACCGAAGCACGGAGTTGGAAAATTAGCACAATGACAAGATGAGTCAGCATTTTCATGTATCTGTGTAGGACTGTGGTAGTGTTCTCGCGTTTGCCCAAACAAATATACACAAATGTTTAAAAGAGTCACACTTTACCTTTTTTGTTTTGCGGTTCTAAATCTGTGTTTGTCTGTTTCTTCCTTCCACCTTCTGTTTACTTTTTTTTTTTTTTTTTTTTTTTTACAACCTGTTAAATGCCCCCACGACCGGGTGTAAGAGTAAATCACAGGGTCCACACCACAAGACGAACGGAAAAACAATTAAAAAAACCATGGGTGGGTTGTTTCATAGTTTAAATGCATTTTTTTCTTTCTGTTAGGCGTCCCATATCAAGTCGAGTTTGACTTAATTCTTACACATAGACAGTGTGGGAAAATAAGTATCCGGGAATTTACTTTGGGCATTGGTGCACAGTGAAATATCTTTATTAATTCGAACCAAGCCCACGGAGTCCATCAAGAAGTGTTAAAACCATAACACCTTTTTTTATGTGATTGTAATCGTTGACTAATTTATTAGAAAGTTCCTTCAATGACAAGCGGCAAATTATTGATATTTGCAACGTTGAAATCAGCAAGACACAAAGCCGTGTTTGTTGGGGGATTTATAAAATCTAGACTCATAATAAATTTGATGGTCTATAAGAAAAATAAACCCTTACTCATGGACAAGGATATAAATATTCACATTGATTAAGTTTACAATCATATAGAATAAGATAAAAGTATCTTAACGTTAGGTTCAGAATCATTAGACGTTTAATGGACAAGAAAGAAGGATAACTCTTTGCCAAGAAAACCAGAAACCATTTCTACTTGGTAGATTTTGTAACACACAAGCACGCTAGTGTGGCTCAACTACTAAATTTTGAACTGTACTGTCTGCGTTATCTCTTTAGTAACGATCATTTTAAAACACTAGCTCTGGGGAAAATATTTGAAAGTGTACTTTTGTTGGATAAAAGATTTTAGAGATCTTCAGATTATCTGATACAAATCACTCTCAACCAGACTCTAGGGAATTACACCAGTTACTTGTGGTGTAGAAAACTGGTTGAAATAATAATAATAATAATAATAATAATAATAATAATAATAATAATAATAATAATAAGTGAGATTATAACATACAAACGATCACATAATCTCGACCAGACGACAAGATCTTATAATAATCAACAAAGTGAAGGGGACTTGCAAAATTGTGGAGTTTGCTGTCCCGACAGAACACAGAGTAAAATTAAAAGAAGGAGAAAAGAAGGATAAGAACCTAGTCTTTACTAGAGAATAAAAAACAATGTGGAACGTGAAGGTGACGTTTATACCAATTATTATTAGTGCTCAGGGTACACTCAGCGAAGGATTAATGAAGAGACTGGAAGACTTGGAAGTAAGAGGACGAGTGAAGACCATGCAAACAACTACACAACTGAGATCGCCCAGAATACTGAGAAAAATTCTGGAGACTTGAGCATTCATCACGGATACACCATCACCAGACACTGATGAGAAAAAACTCTCAAGGAGTATATTAATAATAAATGATCAGCGTCCTGAACATTATTAGACCATAAATAATGCGACAGAGCAGGAAGATGGTGGTAAAACCAATCCCCATTAGTGCGTTCGGAAGAATCTCTAAAAGCCAGATAAAGGGACTGCAAGAAAAAAAAATCAGAGATCACGAGGACACAATCCAGTCCGCAGCTTTATTAGGTTCGAAAATAATTGTGAGAAGTGTACTGGGGACCTGAAGAGACTTGGTGTCACTCAAATTCTAGTGAAAAACAATTAGCTAAGGCTGGTATCAAAAACTCTCAAGGAGTATAATAATAATAATAATAGCAGAGAAAAATGTGCCATGCTAGTCATGAAAAGTGGCAAACAATATATAACTGATGAAATGGAACTACCAAATCACGACAAAATTAGAACGCTCGGAGAAAATGAAACCTGCAAATACTTGGGTATTTTTGAGGCTAACACCATCAAACAAGTGGAAATGAAAGAAAAGATTCAAAAAGAATACCTCACGAAAACTAGAAAACTACTCGAGACAATACTCTCCAGCAGAAACCTTATCAAAGGAATTAATACCTGGACTGTACCACTCGTTAAATATTCGGGACCCTTTATAATGTGGACCAGGGATGAACTTAAACAAATGTAACGAAGAACAAGAAAACTAATGACCATGCATAAGGCATTACATTTCAGAGACGACGTTGTCAGACTATACACTAGACAAGAGGGAGGAAAAGGACTTGCTAGCATCAAAGGCAGCATTGACGCATCGATACAACGGCTCGAACGCTACATAGAAAAACACGATGGAGGACTGATTACAGCCACTAGAAACGATAATGACAATTCGATAGATGGTAGAATGACAATAACTAGGGAAGAAAAATGGGAAAAAACAACTCTATGGCCGCTTTAAACGACTAATAAACAACATTTCACCCCAGAAAACCTGGCCATAGGTAAGAAAAGGAAACCATAAGAGAGAAACGGAATCTCTCCTAATAGCAGCTCAGGACAACTCCATAAGAACCAATCATATCAAAGCGATAATAGATGAGACGCAACAAAAAAGCAAATGCATGATATGCAGTGACAGAGACGAAACGATCAATCACATTATAAGCGAATGCAGGAAATTCGCATAGAAGAAGTATAAGATGAAACACGACAGGGTCGGCAAGGTACTCCACTCGGAAATGTGTAAGAAATTTAAATTTGACCATTCTAACAAATGGTATATGTACAACCCAGCACCTGTCCATTGGAAATTGATACACAAAACTTCTTTGGGACTCTTACATACAAACGGATCACCTAATCCCGGCCAGACGAACAGACCGTATAATAATCAACAGCAAAAAAAAAAAAAAAAGAATTTGCAAAATTGTTGACTTTGAATAAATCTGAAGGAATGTGAAAACAATGATAAGTACATCAACCCTGCTAGAGAACTGAATAAGCTGTGGAACATGAAAGTGAGGATTTTACCTATTGTGATTGGTGCTTTAGGCACCATAACTGAAACATTATAAAAAGGCCTTGATGACTTGGAACCAAGCGGACGGGTAGAGACTATGCAAATTATAGCAGTGCTGAGAACGGCCAGAATCCTGAGACGAGTCCTAGAGACTTAAGGAGACTTGCTGTCACTCAAACTCCAGTGAAGAACCATCATGTGAAAAACTCTAAAGGAGCAAATAATATTAATAATTAACCATGCTAGTAATGAAAAATGGCAGACGAAATCTGACGGACGGAAAGGAACTGCCAAATCAAGACAAGATTAGCAATTTCGGAGAAAATGAAACCTACTAATACTTGGGCATCTTGGAGGCTGACACCATCAAACAAGTAGTGATGAAAGAAAAAAAATTAACATAGATAATCTTAAGAGAATTAACAAGCTACCCGAGACAAAACTATGTTGCAGGAACCTTATCTAAGGAACATATACCTGGACTGTACCCCTCGTTAGATATTCAAGACGCTTTTTGAAGTGGACCAGAGAAAAGTTTAAGCAAATGGATCAAAGAACAAGATGACTAATAACCATGCATAAGGCATTACATCCGGGAGATGACGTTCACGTACAGCATATATCAAAAAAGGAGATAGGAAGATGAACTTTCAGCATCGAAGACAGCGTTAATGCAGTTGCATTGATACAACGACTCAAGGTCAACATAGAACAGCATGAGGTAGGACTGATTACTGGCAAAAGAAACAATGCTTACAACATGATGACCAACAGATTGTCAATAACTAGCAAACAAAATTGGGAAGAAAAACAACTATATGCCTGTTATAAACGACTAATAAGCAACATCTCACACGAGAAAAATGTTGCAAAGAAAAGGAAACCTTAAGAGAAAAACAGAATCACTCCTAATAGAAGCACAAAGCAACGTTATAAGAAACAATTTTCTCAACTTATGAATGTATAAGTCGAAAAAAATAGCAAATGTAAGATATGTGGGGATAGAGACGAAAACATTAGTCACATAATAAGTGAATGCTGCAAATTAGCACAGAAAGAGTAAAAGGAGTATAAGACTAGACAGGACTGGGTGGGCAAGGTGATCCACTGGGAGTTGTGCATGAAAATAAAATTCGACCATAAGAACAAATTTTATATGCACAACTCAGTATCTGTCAGAGAGAATGGCACAGACAAAATCCTATAAGACTTTGACATACAAACGGATCATCTGATCTTGGTCAGAAGACCAGACCTTATAATAATCAATGAAAAAAAAAAAAAAGAACTTGCAAAATTGTCGACTTGGCTATCTCGGCCGACCAGAGAATAAAACTGCAGGAAATTGAAAATAAGTATAAGTACCTAGACCTTGCAAGTGAATTGAAAACTTATGGAACATGAAGGTGACAATTATACCAATTGTGATGGGTGCTTTTGGTACAGTCACAAAAGGATTATTGAAGGGACCAGAGGACATTGAAATAAAAGGACAAGTTGAAACGATCCAAACTAATGCATTACTGAGAACAGCCAGAATACTGAGAAGCATCCAGAAGACTTGAGGAGACTTGCTGTCACAAAGGCTCCAGTGAAAAACCATCAGATGAAACTGCTGTGAAAATCTCTTTATGAGTAAATAGAAAAAAATAATTTGTAAATTGTGGACTTTGCTGCCTGGCCGACTACATTATAAAACTTGAAAAATGCCAAAACAAAGAGTAGTACCCTTAACTTGCTAGGGAATTGAAAAAAGCTATGGAACATGAAGGTGACAATTGTACCAATCATGATTGGTGCTTTTGATATTGTAATTAAAGGATTATTAAAGGGAGTGGAGGATATGGAGACCATCCAAACTACAGCCATATTGAGAAAGGCCAGAATACTGAGAAGAGTCCTGGAGAATTGAGTGTCATGATCGGCTGGTGCTCTCTTAGTAGCCATCACAACCGACTCAATAGTCGTCCGGCAAATATTGACAGTTCTTTTTCTAGGTAAAGAAAGCAACAATGCATCAGTGTCACCAAAGAAAACATGGATAAAAGAAAGAAAAATATAATCCACTAATATTTTTCAAAATCCAACGTAAAGAGATTAAAAGAAATGTATGGTTGAAATTTGGGCGGATTACAATAAATTTGAAAAAATAAACAAACTCTTTCAAGAGACAATTATTTTAAAGAAAGCTAGTTTTCTTATATCGAGATACTTGAGATAAGTTAAAAGTTAAACCATGAAGAATGCGCACAAGAAATGTTTTAAAAATGAGCTGAAATATAAAATATTGAATGACCAAATTTCACAGATCATATTTACCCAACCCCTCCGCTTGGGCAGGATATGACACAAGGTCAATTTTTTAAGCGGGGTTTAACAGGTTTTAATTCAGAGTTTTCCTTCTCCGAGACTAGTTCCCTCACCAAGGCTGAAGAACCTAGTCTGCCCTACTATTTACCCATAGCTGGAGGGAGAAGAATTGGATTCACACCTTTCCCAAGGGTATTAGTGCTATGTGAAATGCAATCAGTCCAGGATTTGAACACGTGTCGCCGTGTCCAATTCCTGCGACGATAACCATTACACCACGGGCACCTCCCAAATTTCACAAATCTCAGCGTCAAAACTCTAATGTTACCAAAAAAAGAAAATGTAGAGCTGATAAAATGATCATGGCCAACAAGTAGGTTACATTGCAATTTCTAAGGAATTAGTACTTGAAAAAATTTATGGTAAAAACCGAAATAGTCAATGAAGTATTAAGAACTATGCAAACTAAATAATCTATGTTGTGTCAAAATAATTCTGTGATAAAAGTGGCGACTCTCTAAGGAATACAAACATACTTTTAAAAGCAAAGAAATGAGACTAAAATAGAAAGACATATAAAGGAATTATAACAAAAAGTGAAAAGACTATAGGAGCAAAAATCACCAGGACAAACAGAGTGAAATGATCAAGAAATAGCAGACAAGACTAACAACAAGGTATAATCCAGCAATGCAAACAAAACAGGACCTTCCAAAATAGAAAAAAGAAAATACTACCTACAAGTCAGTGGATAAACGCAGAGACAATGAAACAATAGGAAGTAAAAGAAACAAAATAGTTTTGGGTAAAGTAAGTGACCCTAAAATTTATAGCACTAAAGTAAAATTACCAAATTGTCTCGGCAACTGAGAAAATCCCTGGAAGAAGCAAAAAACCACCGGTAGCAAATAAAGGACGATAACGTGTTTACATAATGAGGTAAATTGCAAAAATAAGAGAAGAAATATATTACTCGCTTGAATGTCACGGACTATTTCAAGAAGAACAGAAAGGATGTCACAATTAATCAAGAGGAACTGGACCAACTATACATAGATAAGCATTTCCTCAAGAAGAATAAGAAAAAAAACTGTAGCAATGAAAAGGATTAATAACAGAAATGGCAATGATATGGAACCGCTAATTTGGATAACGGTATGTTTGGAAATATTCAAAATATTCGAAAAGTAATCATTTCCAGAGGAAAGGCTTGAGGAACCAGAAAGAATAATTAAAACTTAATGAACAAAACTTTAGCTGTGGCAAAAATCCACTGCTATTTGTTATGATGCAATTCAATGATGCAATTTAAATATATTCTTAGGAAATTCACAGAAGGCTTCAATCTCAAATTATCAAAGCAAAAGTTGAACTCTCTCATGTATATGGACGATACCAAGTTATATGCTGCTAATGAAAAAACAAACTTGAAACTTTTATACAAATAGTTAGAACATACATAACATAAAAGAATGGAATTTGGCATTTTACACTTTTCATATTGAAAAGTGTCAAAAGAGAAATAACAGAAGAAACAGATCTACCAAATGAAATAATCTTCGGAGCATTTGGAGAAAAAAATTATCAGTGTTTTGGAATTCTGGATGCTGACACAATGAAAAAAACAGGGATGAAAGAAAAAGTAAAAACAAAAGAGTACGTTAGAAGAACGAGAACACATCTCGAAACTAAACATTTAAATAGAACTATCATTACATAAATAAATACCAGGGCAGTTCCTTTTAAAAATTAATCTGGACCATTCGTAAAATGGACAAGGGAGGATTGGAAGGATTGCACTAGGGCTTATATTCTAAAGATGACAAATATGTTAAATAAGAAGTAAAAACATTCGCAAACACTGATGATAGCTTAGACAATAAATTTCATAAAAAAGACGAATACACAAAAGAAAAGGTAAACATATCACCGTAGCCTTATGGCAACACAAGAGAAAACAGAAAAACAACAAAAGTAGAAATCAAAATTGGAAGAAAAACATTCGTATGAATATGTTAAGCGAAAAACATGTGATTGTATAAGAGAAGACGTAGATATTGCTTAAAAAGTAAAATTCTGGTGGTAGAAAGTGAATCTTTTCTAATAGCCGTATAAAATAATACCATAAGAAACAATTGTATTAAAGCGAAACTGATAAAAAATCAACAGAATAACGAGTGTAGGCCATGTGAAAGCAGAAATGAAACAATTCATAGCATAATATGTAAACTCTGCAAACCAACAAAGAATAAACGACTAGGCATAACCAGGTAGAAAAAGATATCCACCGGAATTTTTTAACACACAACCAAATGATATATGCTCAAAATAAAATCCAACCCGGAAAATGAGACGAATGAAATCTCTGGAATTTTTAGATACAAACAAATCATTTCTTGCCAACAGACCAGACCTAGTTTCAATTAACAAGAAAACTTGTTTCCAAGTGTATTTTGCCGTTTCGACAAAATGCAGAGTTACATGGTTGGTTGGTTGGTTTTTAAGGTCTATCAATCTGCATAGGTTATTTAAATCCAAACTATATATATATATATATATATATGTTTAACCAAAGATTTCTTAGTGAGTATTTTGTAGATAACATTTTAGCTTAGCAGGATCTCATTTCTTTGAAGACGATTACATGATTTCAGTTCATCATATCTTTCGTTACAATCTTGTCAATCTCAAGAAGGATAGAATGTCTTCCATTTTGGTTGGCTGGTTGTAAAGCTTTCATGGTATATAAATCTTTTTAGGTTGTCAAATACACTTTCATGCAAATAATCAATTCTATTTCCAATAATTCAGTTTAGCATGAATACACAATTAAATTCTAAAAACCATTTCTCTTCCAAGCAATTCAGTTTTGTCTAGCAGTTGCAATTCAACCAATTCAGTTTGGTATATGTATAGATTTCGTTTACCCACACTTAAATGTCAAAACATTTCTATTTCTAACAATTCAGTTCAGCGTAAGTACAGTTTTAATGTCAAAAACGTTCTATTTCAAAGAATTCTTTTGAGCATTAAAAAGGTTCCATTTCAAACAATTCAGTCTAGCATAAGTACACAGTTTTAATGTCAGTACTCAGTTTAATTGGCAAAAACATTTCTATTTTAAGCTATTCAGTTTAGTCAAACATTTTAATTCAAGCAATTCAGCTTAATATAATTATAGTTTTTGTCCACACACAGTTAAATGTCAAAATAGTTTTATTTCAAACAGTTCAGTTTAGTATAAGTACCCATTTTACATGTCAAAATAGTTCGATTTCAAGCAGTCGAGTTTAGCATAAGTATGGAGTTTAAATATCAAAACATTTCTGTTTCAAGTAATTCAGTTTAGTATAAGTACGCTGTTTAGCTATATTGGACCCATAGATTGGACCCAATCAGGTACTACCACTCCAGGTCAGAGTGGACCTGAGAGCGATTGCAATGAAGAGATGCTCTGCATTCCAGCATTATTGGAATATCACAATGACGTTGTTTAGTGTCGTATCCAGGACATTTTTGGGTGGGGGGTCTTCCTGTGCAATCCGTGTATTCTTTAGCCCCAGCCAACTAGGCAGGTAGAGTTAAAGTCAAAAGAGAGAAATTATAGATAAATACTCGAACCAAGTCAGATACGTTATAAACCGTTGTAACATGAGGTTTACATTGATGTGAAATGGTGCACTTTGAACGATTCACAAAGGTATGAAAAATATTGGAAAAATTAGCAAATAACAAAGAGTAGAGATCATACCGACCAAACATTCTTATGATCCGTTAGATTCGTTACATCAGTCTCAGAAATTTAATGTGTATTATTGTTACTCAATCTCGATAAATGACCGCCAGGTAAAGTCGGTGTGAAAAAGTCGCAAGGAGTGAAATAATATGACAACAATTGGTTTTACGCATGAGACTAGCAAACACTGGCTATGTACTGAAGGAAGTGAAACAATCTATCTTTTAATAAGTAAATACAATGAACTGGCGCTAAAAGAATTCATAACTAGTCATGACTGCAAAGGAAATTGGATCCACTAAGATTCTACGCAAAAAACTGCAGTTTCAACATTCTGACAAATGAGATGAACAAAGAACAGAATCTGTCATTGGAAATGAAACATGTCTAATTACCTCAGACTTTTAGATCAACCAATCTAAACCAGAAGACTAGACATAGTTTTCATTAACGAGAAAGGAGTTGTCATCTAATGTTTTTTAACCTGTCAGTATATCACAGAGATCACAGAGTTACAATGAGGGAAGGTGAAAAATCGGATAAATACGAGTATCTTGCCAGAGAAATAATCAGTTGTGGAACATGCAGGTGAAACTGCTGATTATTGTATTTGGAGCCATTGGAACAGTCTCTAAAAACCTAAAAAAGAATGCGGAGGAACTGAAGATTAAGAAGAATTGAAAACATCCTCATCACAATACTACTAAAACCAGCAAGGATGGAGTTCTGCAGAAATGTGCGGGCTTGTTGTTTTAAATAATCCTAAGAAAAACAATAATTAGAACCGGTTCGAAAAATTTCAAAGGAGTAAAAAAGTAATAATAAAGATTCCATAGATGTCTGAAAATATGTGTTGAATTTAAAAAAAATCGTTCTGATGTGTTTTGAAGTTTGAGGAAAATAGGAAATACAACCTCCTGAATTCAAATAAAAATATTTCTCTTCCAAGTTATTTAGATTTCAAATAACACGTTTTATCAAATGATTTATTTCATGAAATCCAATCCACTAAAATCTGAATAATTGAGCAAATGTAGCCAAAAATCAGGGAGCCACTACTAAAGTATTATATCTCCCCCCTCTCTCTCTATATATATATATATGTATATATATATATATATATATATATATTTATATTTATATACTGAAAATTTAACTCATTTGCATGCTAAAAAGAATTAATTTATGGGCAAAAATAAACTATAGAAGATGCCATATTTGCGTCCGTATTTTTGCATTTATTGACCAATCATCACTTTCCCGCTCTTTTTAAAATGAGTTTGAGATTTGCAGACGACAATATTTGACTTGCAAAAAATTTGAATGATGAAAACACAAAATAACTTGAGAAAAATATTACATCTTTGATAAGCAAAATACATTTGAACCAATTAAAATAATAGATAAATCATCAACGTTTTTTCAATCTAGTTTCAAGCCAACATAAAACTAACAAATAAGCGATAGAATAGATAATATCCCAGGAGGTTTATGGATTAGTCTGAAATATACTCAAAACTTGCGATTTTATTATTTTAAAGTGAAAATTTAATATTCTGTTTCCTGAAGAGAGCACTGAATTTCGCAACGCTTAATTATTTTAAATTGAACAAAAACATTTTTTTTACATAAATTCAATATATAAACTTTCCCATGTAGATGAAAATTCTAGCTTCACACGCTTACACATTTGCACATAAGTGTACTTTCTCCCCTACATAGTGACATACTAACACGAAGACATCTGGCACACGCAAAATATATCAAATATATTTTGGCAATGCAAATTGCTACATTAAATGTATGGATATTTTTCTTGTAACGTAAATATTTTGAGAACATATGTACTCCTACTAATATTAAGGTTTCTTACAAGAAAAAAAATGTAACGTCTGTTATCAACAAAAGTTAGTCTGAATTTAAAGAAATAAAATCATTTAAATTTAGACAACAGTGTTTTACTCAATTATTCACAAACCTTTCTGATATATATATATATATATATATATATATATATGACCGCTGCCTGGAAGAAACTGCGTTTCATCGATACTGCTGTATGGATGCACTACTTGGACGCTAACTAAACGGCTGGAGAAGAAGTTAGAAGGCAATTACACGAGAATGTTGCGAGCAATATTGAACAAGTCCTGGCGGCAGCACCCCACAAAGCACCAAACTATACGGACACCTGCCTCCCATCACGAAAACTATCCAAGTTAGACGAACCAGACATGCAGTTCACTGCTGGAGAAGCAAGGACGAGCTTATAAGTGATGTACTCCAATGGACCCGCACATATGGCCGGGCAAAAACAGGACGACCAGCTCGAACATACATCCAGCAACTATGTGAAGATACGGGATATGGTCATGAAGACCTGCCAGAGGCGTAGAACGATGGGGAGAAGTGGCAGGAGAGGGTCAGGGATATCCGTGCCTGCAGCATGACATGATTATGATATATATATATATATATATATATATATATATATATATATATTACATATATATATATATATATATATATACGATTAGGGTCATTTAGTTAATAACCACTTGACCATAGGGAGTAGAATACCATCAGTATGACTTTTTTTACTGACCGCTGTGGTCCAGAAATTCTACTGAATGGAGAGTCAGTGACACACACTCGTAGCAGCAAACGAATGTTTTAACTAAAACAAGCCCCTCCGGACCTATTAGATATTCTTCTATAAATTTTACTTGGTTTTCACAGCTAAGCAACTCAATATCTGATGACAAACCTGTTTTCAAGCCAGGATTATACTGTTTGATTTGCTTCTATTTTGAATTGAGTAAAAACAAATATGGGAGTTTAAAATAATGTTTCCTAGAAAACAATTTAAAAATGCGAACATTTTTGGAAAAAAACTAACTCTAAAAATATTTTATTTTCAATTTTTTAAAATAATTCCCTTTAAATTTTGAATGACAGCGGAATATATATATATATATATATATATATATATATATATATATAGTCATCCACAGCAAAACTGTTTTGTTGTATAACAATGATTCAGCATAGCTACACATGCGAGATTCACGAAGCTGGGTTCGAAACCCGGCTGACTTATACGCCAACCCAATATTCAACAACATAGTCTTGAGGAAACTAGCGTAAAAGAACGACTTTAAAACACTTATGTATCGCATTTGTTTTGTTTATTAAGACAGAACCAACTAGCTAATTTTGAATAATGGGCTAAAGACATAAAACGCTTAATGCAGAAATAAATGCGTGTGCCTCGATTTCGCTCATAAATACTACATTCATCCACAAATGTATATGATTTCTTGTTTTAAGTAGTGGCTTATAAATATTGCATTATATTAATCAAAGGGTGCGGATCACCAAAAATATTTTTACTCCGAAAACATGTGTACTTAATCTAATAAAGATTGGGCAGTATGCATATCAAAAATAGTCTGTGCCTGGATTTATGATTAGTCACTAAATAATTTCTTCTGTTCGATTCTCAAGATTTTCCATTTGGGATTTGTGAGCCAGAGAAAAAAAATTGTAGAAAATAGATCCATTTTTCCCGAAAAATTATGAAGAAAACACGTATTTTGTTTCTACAAAAAACATTCGTCAAAAGTTGTCATCTGCTCTGGGGGGACCATGTATTATTTTTTTTAAAATGACATCTCCTATAAACAAAATACACACACACACACACACACACACGCGTGCATGCGCCCGCACGCACACACGCACACACGCACACACACCTATATATATATATATATATATACTGTGTCTCTCTCAAACACATGCACGCGTACACACACACACACACACACACACATATATATATATATATATATATATGAGACACAATTGTTCTAATGGTTAATATCGTTCGAAATAGGGATGCCAAGTCGAGTTCAAAGTCTATATTAGGCTATTTGTGTTTCAGATAGCGCTAATACCGTGGGATCAGTGTTAATACTACTATTCTCTGTATGGGTAAATCGGTGGGTAGCCTGGGCTCTTTGAACGTTGGTGTAACAAACGATCTCGACGGATTACTTTGAATTTAAATCTGTTAAACTCCGCTTGAAAAATAACTTGGTCTCGTATTTAACTTGCTCAGAGGATATATATATATATATATATATATGTTATTATTATTTTTATTATTATTATTATTAGAGTTTTTCACATCAGCGTAAGCTGATGGTCTTTCACTGGAGATTGAGTGACAGCAAGTCTCCCCAAGTCTCTAGGACTCTTCTCAGTATTCTGGCCGTTTTCAATAATGCTGTTGTTTTGATTGTTTCCAATCGGCTGCAAACTTCCAAATCTTCCAGGCCCTTTAATAATCCTTTAGTTACCGTGCCAAAAGCATCAATCACAATTGGTATAATTGTCACCTTCACGTTCCATAGTTTTTTTCAATTCTCTAGCAAGTTCGAGGTACTTATCTCTCTTTTCACATTCTTTTATTTATTCTTTATAACATATGTATTTTCCTGAATAAAATAATTGTATGAAAACCACGTGACGTCTAATTGTTTGTTTAAATTTGCCGTGCTAAACTTAGGCATTGGCACAATGAAGAGAATGTTTTAGAATTAAGGAAAATGAAAAAGAAGAAAAGGAAAATCAATAAAATCGAAAATTCTCGAACCGTTAGCTCACAAGTTAGACTACAGGAATTGAACTGTTAGGGCAGCTAAACGACTCTTCACTATGTGGTGTTCGGAGAAAATCGGGTCAGTAAAATGTCTCTAATTAAAAAAAAAACAAACAAAAAACATTGATTTTCCGTTACTTGTAAAATCTTTTGAAAACTATTCTATTTTTAAATGAAGAGTTTTTTAATTCTCAAAATTATCTTCAGCTAAACTATTTTGAAATCAAAAAATATTTGTTTAAATTTACTGCACTAATCTCTATATGTTCATGACTTCTCTCAATCGATGTAAATACATACGTGCTAGACTAAAAGGGCGAGGTAAGTACAGTTACCATCCCCAATTAAACCGGAAAGTCATAGAAGCCTTATATCTAATAAAATGACCAGCCTCTTTGGAAAAAATGTCTAAAAATAAAACTGTAAATATAAACTGTAAAAGTGATTCAGGAAAAACTGAGCCTAGCTCAGGGTGTCAGTACGAGAAGCAAGATACAAAATAACAGGACAACGAACTTTAACTAAGTCAAAAACTTTGGGTGTTTTGTTTTATTTTTTGTTGCCCATGACTGTTCTTGGGCACATCTGTGTCAGGCTCGCAGATAATAAACAACCTCTGGGACTGGTATAGTAACAATATACCACTCATGATAAAAACGTCCCATCACAATATTACATAAAGTTGGATCGAGGCAACAGGTTTGGGTGTCATGATCGGCAAGTGATCTCCGGATAGCCAACATGAGAATGTCATCCTTCGAATGTTGGCTGCTCCTTTTTCAGGTACACGAATTACGACTTATAAAACCACTGCAAATATAGACGTAAACGCAAAACATGGACTATGGAAGACAATCAACTTGCAGTATACTGCTATTTTAGGAGCAGCCCTTCACAAAGAGGATATAGGAAAATAAGGACAGAGGTCTGGTAAGAGAGTGATTGTTTTCAGACAAGCCAAAAATTTGCTGACCAAGTAAGAACAATCATAAAGAAAGGTTGGTTTTATGAGCTTGAAATACAATAAATACAACAGATAACAAATAATAAACAAAATATTACTACAGTACAAGACACATCAAGAATTATAAAAAAAACCCAAAAAAAACAACAACCAAACAGAATTGAACAGCCAACTTTGGAAAATGGAAATGCCACACAATCAAAAAAGCACAACACAACAATAAAAAAAAATACTATCACAAGAACAAAGGGTAAATCTAGCAAATTCAATGAGAATGATGAACAGTGAAAAACAACCTTACCATCATTTAGAAACGTAATATGGAGAACACAAAAGAGTAAACGAATTAAATAAATCAAGTAATACCTTATATATTAACGAAAAATATAACCGAATTAAATGAACTAATCTATGCTGGGGTGAAATTAGTTTGTAAGAAAATGAGAATCCCCTCAAAAAGCACGAAGAAAGAATCAAAAACAGGATGGGAAATTTGACTGAAAACGCAGATAAAACAATCTACGAAAATCTACGAAAACAGGCCAAAAATAAAAGAAAGACACTGGAATATTGTGAAACAAAAAGTAAAAAGCAACACGAGAAAAAATAACAGTACAGCTTGAGCAAATAAACCAGAAAGTACTGGCGAAAGGAAAAAGATTAAAAAGATATCGACAAAGGGTAAAATAATACAGACAAAACAGAACATTCCGAAACATCAAAAGAAACTTTTACACACAACTAGGAGGAGATGACGCAAAAAATACCAACAACTGAATGCAAAAGAAATTGAACGATTTTCGAAAAAATATGGCAACCCAGGAAAAACATAAAGGAAAACCGAATGGATAAACAATATGACTAAAGAATTAGAAGGCCTTTAAGAAGACCCGAAAGTTGAAATACACGTAGATTTACTCAAAACGACACTAAAAAATATCAAAATGGAAAACGTCAGGCGATGATGGATTACATGGTTTTTTTTTTCAAGATATTCAACTCCATTCATGCCCGACTAGCACTAGAAATGAACAGAACCTTACAAGGAGCATAAATACCAGAATGGATGACCAAAGGAAAGAACAACTTGATCCAAAATCACCCAAGCAAAGGAACCGACGCAACCAAATACAGACCTATAACCTGCCTACCAATGTTGTTAAAAATCCAGAGACACACTAGAGTTGATTTACGAAGATCAACACATCCTAAATGAGAGCAAGACCAGACGGTAAAATCTAGCAATGGCCTTGATTGACTACAAAAAGGCATATGATATGGTTTCACAATGTACAAAATATCACACAAAATCATAAAATTTATCGAAAAAAACATGAAAACCTGGAGAGTAGAATTGACAGCAGGAGGGAGACGCTTAGCTGAAGCAAAAATCCAAAGATGTATATTTCAAGGAAATGCACCATCACCGTTATCATTCATAATTTCCATGATGTCGCTTAACCACATACTCAGAAAATGCACAGCCAGATACAAACTTAGTAGATTGCAAGAAAAAGTCAATCACCTAATGTACATTGATTACATCAAACTATTTGCAAAATTGAAAAACAACTGAAAACTCTAATGCACGCAATTAGTATATACAGTCAGGGCATCATATAGATGGAACTGTGTAAATAAAAATGTGTAATGCTAGTAATGAAAAGTGGCAAACGACATCTGATTGAAAGAATTGAATAAGTCAAGACAAGATTAGAACGCCCGAAGAAAAGGAAATCTAACAATATTTAGGCATCTTGGACACTGACACAATCAAACAAGTGGAGATGAAAGAAAAATTAAGGAATGATATATCAGAAGAATAAGAAAGATACTCGGGAAAAAAATTATCTAGCAGAAACCTGATAAAAGGAATATACACGTTGGTTATTACCCTAGTTAGATATTCAGAACCCTTTGTGAAGTGGTCCAGAGAAGAACTTAAACAAATGGACCAAAGAACAAGAAAACTAATGACAATGCATAAGGCACTATATACCAGAGATGACGTTGACAGAATATATGAATCAAGAAAGGAAGGAGGAAGAGGACTTACCTGCTCTGACAACGACTCAAAGACTACCTTCAAAAGCACAAAGAAGGCACCAGAATCAAGACTGACAACATGATGGACAACACAATGACAAAAACTGGAAAAACAAAATTGAGAAGAAAAACATTTCTATGGACGTTTTAAACGAGTAATAAGCACACAAGAAAAAATGTGGCTATGAAAAAGAAAATTTAAGAGAGAAACAATAACTCCTTATAGCAGCATAAAACAACGTCATAAGAACCAATCATATCAAAGCGATAATTGATAAGTTGAAACAAAATAGGAACTATAGTTTATTTGGTGATGGAAACGAAACCATTAGTCACATAATAAACGAATGCAGCAAATTAGCACAGAGGAGTATAACGAGTATTAGACTAGAGAGGACTAGGTGAGCAAGGTGAACCTCTGGGAGATATGCAAGATATTTGAATTTCACCATACGAACAAATGGTATATGCACAACCCAGCGTCTGTCCTAAAAAATGACACATATGAACTCCTATGGGACTTTGAAATACAAACGGGCCACGTAATCTTCGTCAGAAGAACAGAACAGAAGTTACATTCAAGAAAAAAAAAGAACTTCCAAATTGTAGACTTTGCTATTTCGGCTAATCACAGAATAAAACTGAATGAAAGTGAAGAGAAGGATCAGTACCTCGACCCTGCTTATGGAATTTGAAGGTGAAAATTATACCAATTGTGATGGATGATTTTGGTATAAGTCACCAAATGATCATTAAAAGGAACTGGAGGATGAGTGGAGACGATCCAAACAATAACATTATTGAGAACAGCCAGAAGACTGAGAAGATTCGTGGAGACTTGAAGAGACTAGCTGTCTCTCAAACTCCAGTGAAAGACCATCAGCTAAAACATATGTGAAAAAGCTCTCAAAGAGTAAATAATAATAATAATAATAATTATAGTGATTTTCTGTCGAGTCAGTTTTACTGTTCCAGCGAACTACTGAGTGAAAATAAAAAGAAGTGAAAAGATAAACAAATACTTGGAACTTTCCAGTAGAATATGTGTGTGATGGTTATTTGTTCTTGGTGCCCATGGAATTGTCTGAAAAAGCTTGAAATAGAGACTGTAAGAACAGGAAATAAGAGAAAGACTCGAGACTATCTGGAGTAAAGAATTGTTAAGAGAGGTTCAAATGCTCAGAAGAGTCTGAAAGGCTTGATGAAACTTGCTATCCGTTAGACTCCATTGTAAGACCACCAGTTTATGCTGGATTAAAAAAAAACTCCCTTGGATAATAATAACAATAATAATAACGCAATATCATGATGGAATACATGTATACCGGTTATTAAAAATTAATTTCCATCCACGACAGACTGGCTGCTGAAATAATTAGAAATATACATACCAAAGGAAATACCACCCTGATTCAAAAAGACCCTCAAATAGGTACCCACACCTCCAACTACAGACCCATAACATGCCTTCCGATGATGTGGAAAAAACTAACGGCACAAATTTGACAGGAGATATAGTATTCGCTGATAAGCGGCGGACTCGAGGAACAGAAAGAATGCCAGAAGTAGACGAGAGGAACAAAAGAGCCACTGCATATAGATCAACATATCCTTAAAGAGAGCAGAACAAAATGAAAAAATTGATTTATGGCGCGAATTGACGATAAAAAGCATATTGTATGGTCCAACGAAAATAGATTATTGATTGATTCAAAATGTACATAATAAATCGGCGAAAAACTGGAGAATGCAACTGACAGCAAAAGAAAAAAGCTGATATGAGGTGAAAATCCACTGAATATATTTTTGAAGGGTGATGCGGTATCAGCATTATTATTTGTAATAGTGATGATGTCACATAATTAGGAAATGAAAACTTCATAAATTGCAAGAAAACCTCAACCACCAAATGATCATGGACAACATCAAACACTTTACCAAAATTGAAAAAGAATTAGAAAACCTAACACAGGCAGTGAGGATACACAGTCAATATATAGGGACGGAATTTGGCATTGAAAAATGTACTATGCTGATAATTAAAAGAAGGAACAAATCATTGAAGGAAATAGAACTACAAAATCAAGATAAAATCAGAACGCTTGGGGAAAAGGAAACCTAAAAATACTTGGGAATGGTGGAAGAAGGCACTATTACACATGAGGATATGAAAGAAAAGAAAAAAGAATACCTCAAGAGAAAAACTACTCGAAAAAAAAGAAATCTTATCAAGTGGATAAATATTTGGGCAGTCGCCTTCGAAAGATACTCTTGCCCAGTCGACTGGGGCTGTAGAATACACAGACTGCTTCTCTGCAGAAGGGTAAGACCCCCCCCCACCAACGAGTGTCCAAGATATGACACAAAACAATCTGATCATGAGGTTCCAGCAATGCTGGAGTTTTGGGGAATGTGGAGCACCCCTTCATTGCCATTGCTCCCAGGTCCACTCTGGCCCGGGGTGGTAGCACAAGATAGTGCCCTATCTATGGGTTGAATGGAACTAACATCATACTTATTCTAAACTGAATTTTTTCAGTAAACTGAATAGCTTAAAATAGAAATGTTTTTAACAATTAAACCGTTCTCACGTTTAAACTGCGTTCTTATGCTTAACTGAATTATTTTAAATAGGACTATTTTTCGAAATTAAAACTGTATTTACACTAAACTGAATTGTTACATATAACTGCTTGAATAGTTTGAAAAAAGAAATGTTTTTGACAATTAAACTGTGTACTTAGGCTAAACTGAATTGTTTTAAATAGAACAGATTATTCACATAAAAATCGATTTGGCGTTAAATAACAAACAAAGGTTGATACGCAATAAAATCCAACAAACCAAACCGAAAGATACTCGGAACCATTCTTGAAGGGGACGAGAGAAGACCTTCAATAAATAGACCAGAGAACAAGAAAACTCATGTTGATGCATAATAACTTACATCCCAGAGATGACGTAGAGAGACAGTAAATGTCAAGAAAAGAAAGAGGAAGAAGACTCGCCAGTATTCTAGATAGCGTCGATACATCAACTAGAAGGCTAAAGAAAAAATCGCGGAGTGAGACTGATTTCAGCTACCAGATAAACATACACAACAAAAGCATCAACAAAACAAAATAAGTAGAAAACAAAAATGGGAAGAAAAAATGTATCGAAATTTCAAGTGAGAAACAAGCGAAATCTCATACGAAAAACTTAGAGATAGCTAAGAAAGGGGAACATTAAGAGAGAAACTGAATCTCTCCTGACAGCAGCACAGAAAACACCATAAGGACAAACTATGGGAAAGTAAGAACAGACTAGTCACAACAAAATAGCTGATGTAGATAATGATGTGACAGAGAGGAAATGATCTGTCACATATTAAGCGAAAGTAGTAAATTAGCGCTAAAATAATATTGGACAAGATACAAATATTTGGGGAAAGCGATCCATTGAGAATTGTGTAAGAAATTTAAATTTGACCATACGAGCAAATGGAATATGCACAACCCATTCTAGAAATGAGACGCCCAAAATTTATTTGGTTATAAAATACATTCGGATCTCCTAATCTCGCCCATACAACCAAAACTACTGATAATCAAAAAAAAAAAAAAAAGTACATGCTAAATAATGGACATCGCGCTTCTGGCTGACAACTGGGTAAAACTGAAGGAAAGCGAAGAGAGATATACATACTAAGACCTTGACAGGGAATTGAAACAAAAACAAACTATTGAACATGAAAGTGACGGTGATACCAATTGTAATTGGTGGACTTGGTACAATCATCAAATGCTTATCGCTGGTCTTTGAGGATCTGGTAATAAGAAAACAAATGCCGAAGATCAAGACTGCACCATTTTTGAGATCGGCGAGAATACTTAGAAGAGTCATAGACACTTCAGGAGATTAACAGTCATTCAAACTCCAGTGGAAAACCATCAACTAAAATTTGTATGAAAAACCTTCAAATGAATGAAAAGATGTTAATGTTTATAATAATAATAATTACTTCCATTATATATAAGGAAAAATGATTTTGCGTATATGTAACAGCTTTATCTTGAAACGGTGCTTTTTCGCTCAGTTAATCTTCAAACAATCGGTTCCCGAAATAATAGAATAATAAATTATTGAAAAATTATCAGATAAAAAGAGATGGATTAAATACATAGAAATTAATGTAAACAAAAAAATATGAAGAAAATTAGGTACTGAACAGGCAGCCACATAAATAGTATTTGTTGCAGGGGAAATAAAAAAAAAAAAGGATATTGCAAGTATGATTACCCGCTAAAAATTGCCGCAGATCAGTAGAAAAAGTTTAATATTATTTATACCGTAATATGCTGCAAAGGTTTCAAAAGAAGAATCTTTAATGGGAAAAAAAACAAAAAATAGTTTGATGTGATAAGAGAAAGATCACTTACATGTTACGTTGTCTATCAGTAAGTAAATATTCCTTGAGTCAGAGAATCGGTAGCCGTTACAAGATATAGGATTAATATATATATAATATATATAGGATTGGAGGTGCCCGAGGTGTAATGGTTATCGTCGTAGGAAATGGACACGGCGACACGAGTTCAAACCCTGTACGAGACTGATTGCATTTCACATAGCACTAATACCCTAGGGAAAGGTATGAATACAATTATTCTCCAGCTATGGGTAGGTTCTTCAGCCTTGGTGAGGCAACTCGTCTCGGAGAAGGAAAACTCAGAATTCAAACCTGTTAAACTCCGCTTAAAAAGTTGACCTTGTGTTAAATCCTGCCCGAGTGGAGGGGTGGGTAAATATGATTAATAGGAAAGGGAGCAAATAATAAAAAGACTCTGGTTGATTTTTGGACCACGAAGATGTGTTGTAGGACTGAATTAATGATTCATTTCTTTGGTGAAAGTTTTGAAAATCCTAATATCTAAGTAGAGTAAAGTTGTCGACCTTAGTCGAGGGTGACCCAAAGGCTCCCTTTTCAAAAGTTACTACACAAAGGTGTAGGGGAGGGCGCTACTAGATTCCCTAGATTGCTGCACTTTACCTTTGATCCCAAACTTATTATGCTGAGTGTTAAATAAGGCGCATCAAGTACCATTTTTGAATGTTTGGTATGACTAGTCATGGTATCGAACGCCGGTCTCCTGGACCATTGGTGAACACTCTACTCATTAGTTATTGTTCTTTAATTTTTGTTTCTTTGTCTGTCATTTTACATTGCTTATTCTTCTTTACTTGGTTGCACTCTATTAATTTTTTAGTTTGTTTTTAAAATGTCCAGTTTCTTGTCGATCTTTCAATGCATCTGTTAGGAAACAAATTTTTGCTTTTCCGTTCCAAGTGAGCAAATAAATAGTAGATGGCTAATGAATGGACATTTAAATAGTGAGCCTAAATAATATATATATATATATATATATATATATATATATATATATATATATATATATATATATATATATATATATATATATATATATATATATATATATATATATATATATATATATATATATATATATGTGTGTGTGTGTGTGTTTATTTGATAATCTTTTAATTGCTTTAATAAATACAACTATGACAAGGAACTATGTTAATAAGTGAATACCCTGTTAAAAGATCATACAATTTTTGAGATGGAAAACATTTTACGTCCTCAGTACAATGGAGGTATAAGTAGAAGACCAAGTGTATTTTTTCAATTTTTCAAAAGGCAAAAACGTATCCTCAACTTCTGTCTTTAGTTAAGAAAGTTTTAATTAAATGTCTACCAACACATTTAGATAAAAATTATGAGATCTGATTTAGCTAAATTGGTAGAGACAAAACAAGGAAATAACTTTTATCTTACATTTTTAACAGAAGCACATGCAAATGCATTTTTCTCTATATATGATCCAAATGATATGCTAAAAAAGTGTAAGGTTTTATCACTAACTACAAAAAATCTTTTTATCAAACCTTAAATCGCCTTTATCCGATAAGTTATGAAAAATATATTTCGGTAATTACAAATGGAGTCGATATGCACGAGATGAATTTAAATGAACATGTAATGACCAAAAACAAGTAGTGTATGGTCGAATAATCGTTCAAAAGTTTTACAGATCTTAAATTCAAACAATAGATTGAGGTATTTTAAGTGAAGTACCTCATCTGAATAAATAAAAAGTTTTGTACGAAAAGTAAAGGGATGACCATGTAAATATTTTTTTTCGTTTGGTTTGGTTTTATGTTCGTTACTTAATGTCAAATCTTGTATATATATATATTTGTGCCGGACATTTGCCTAGCGGTTAGAGTGTTCGCCAATGGCCCGGGAGACCTGGGTTCGATCCCAGGTCGAGTCATACCAAAGACTCAAAAAATGGTACTTGATGCCTCCTTTCTTAACACTCAGCATTATAAGGTTCGGATCAAGGGTAAAAGTGGAGCAATCGAGGGAAAGGAGTATCGCCCTCCCCTACACATTGGTGTAGTAAGCTATCGAAAAGAGAGCCTTCGGGTTACCCTCGACTATGGTCGCCAACTTTACTTTATATATATATATATATATATATATATATATATATATATATATATATATATACATAAAAATTAAGTATATAGGATTTGTAAACACATTTTGTAGATACCATTATTAATCGAGCCTGTGCTTTTCTTAAACACACTTAAATGGTTTCAAGTTTTGCTATCTGTCAGAATTTAACATCTGTCATATGATTGCATAGATAGTTAGTTCTATTTGACTCAGAGATAGGATGTTTTCCTGTGATGCCACTCCAGGTCAGAGTGGTCCTAGGAGTAATGTCAATGAAGGGGAACTCCACATTCCCCAAATCTCAAAAGCTGGAGTTTCAGCATCAGATTGTTTAATGTCATATCTAGGACACTCTTCGATTTCTATTACCCCCACTTAATAGATGTAGTCGGTGTATTCTATAACCCCACCTGATTAGCCTATTGAATTAATAGAAAAGTTATACACGAAAATATGTAAAAGAGTGAATTTATAAAGGTTTGGCTTGGTTTATGGCGTATAAGGTATTGTTGGTTATTTAATATGAAATTCAGTTTTTACATATCAATTAAATATGTGGTTTGTAAACACACTTTATTGATTCACGGAGTTAAATTGTCAAACAGTTCTATTTAGAAAAATTCAATTTAGCATAAGTCAACAAAGTCAAATGTTTCTAGATATTGCTATGTCCCAAATAACAATTAAGTTAAACATCCATTTGTTCATATGCAGTTAAATGATCAAACTCTTCTATTTTAAACAATTCAGTTAAGCATAAGTCATTAGTTTGCTCTCAGTTTAAATGTCAAACAGTTCTAATACCCCCATTGATAAGACCCTGTGATAAGCAAACACACCGAGCCAAAGTTGACCAGGTAGCAATGCCAATGAAAGAGTATTGCCGATTCCCCGAAGCTCTAGCATAACTGGAGCCTCACCATCAGATTATTTCATGTCATATGCATGACACGTGTTTTGAGCGTGTCTTACCCGTCTGCAGAGATTGTGTTTGGTGTATTCTCCAGCCCCAGCCCAAGCCCAAGCCGACTGGACTGATGAATTCATGAAGACATTGGTCATAATGGTCCATAGTTTAGTTAGAAGAACCGTGTATTCTTTTGTACATTAAAGTGAAACCATTTTTTTTTTTTAGATGAGAATTTAGTGAAAATTAACGACTTCAAAAATAAAATGTTTATAGAATAGATCGAAATAACGACGCAGTCAGAAATGAAAGAAATAAAAGCCCAGTTTCTGATTCGACCAAAATGGCAGCTCATCACAGATATAGCGCTCGAAAAGCGTGTTTAAATTTGAAGGAAATTGAATTACAGCAGCATGAATAAGGGATATCCGTTTTTTCTTCTTTCTTGTTTTTCTATTTAGGTAATTATCCTTGAAAAGTTGCATAGAATAGGGAGTGGAATGTTTGGTGACGTAATATTAGAGTAAAACTTGATATGGGCTTAGAAAATGTGGTTAAAAAATAACGTATGGGTGGAGGAGTACAGATGAATTTTATCAATAAATAAAACAGAAAGCCAAGCTACTACTACCGATGATGATGATCACGATGACGATGTAACTGATAAAGAAGTGAGAAAAGAAATTTTATGATAAAAACAGAAGCAAATAGAAAATAAAAGCAAATAAAGACTAAAAGTTAATGGGAAAAATGGGAAGGAGGAGTAGTAGAAAGAGGGGGGATATCAAGCAAGAAACAATCATCTGATGGTTGGGATTAAAAAAGGATTAAAAAAAAAAGATTGCGTGTCCCTGACTAGGAAAGATGAGGAAAAGAATTGAAAAGAGTAAAAAATCAAAAACTTGAAAATAGTTTAGGAGGCAGGGATAAAATAACATGAAATAAACCAACATCTGAGTCAGGGAAAAGCATAACGCTATAAAAACATGTGTTTATCAATAATACTTTTAACAATAATTTACCACCAATCTGAAAGCCCCTAATAGAGTTTATCTGGCTACCATTTTAATGCCAAGTGAAGTCGACACGTAAACTTTCTAGAGTTTTTTCTTCACATTTTTTGCCGCCGTGTAGTAAGGTTATTTCCTAACATGCGTTTTAAAACATAGCAATCAACAATTGATAATTATGTATATCTGGGTTATATTTCAAAGAATATTAAAATTCACCTTACATTCTTGCAGAACCGTTTTACGTACATTCACTTTCTTCTACTTCTAGAATTTTCACATGGATTTTGCAACTTTTCTGTTTCGTTGGAAATAGTGTCCAAACGAATATCATTAAATATATCTACAGAAATACTACGATAAATATTTTGTACAAATAAATACTCTCATTTTGCGATTACAAGGAAAATGTATAAAAATAGAGATCTTCCTGGGAAAATCTTAATGGCCCATATTATTTATTACAGTAATGATACTCAACTAAATAAATGCAAAGTATCTACAGATTTCCAAAGTCGAAGGAAAAGGTATTTGACTTCATGAATATGGATCTCCTGGAAACGCCAGTCAGTAGCAGGAACATAAACAACCAAAGGAATATCTAAAAATATACTCTCTTTTTTAGATAAGAAAAAGGATGAGCTAGGAAATATGATACACCAAACATACGAAGTAATGATGATGGATAAGACCTTACCCGGGCTATATTTTACAAGATCATAAATTAATATAAAGGAAATTGAAAAAAATTATCAATGCGTGGAACTTATAAAAAAGCAGGAATGGTTTGGAAACAAGCGATTAAAATTATGAACATTGCTAGATCCCTCGGAATGATATTGAATAATTTCGAAAACTTGCAATGGTTATTGGAAATTCAAGAAAGAATTATACTATAAATTCAGAACAGAGTCGAGATCTGCTGAGTAACTGAGACCGGATTGGGGAAAAATAGGAGACTTGAAATCACTTGGAATTCAGGGGGAGACTTATAACTGTAACAAAAACTGTGAGAAGTAAAATGATTTGGTTTCTTTGTTTAATGACATATCAGCTCTTTTTAGGTTATTTAATGCCAAAGCCATTCTCATAGAACAGTACTATTTAACCCATAGCTGGGAGGATAAGGGGGTTCATACCTTTCCCAAGGGTATTTGCCCGAAAGTGAACATAATAGCACGACTGGAGAACGAACTCGCGTACTACAATTCCGCAGTCCATCGCTTTAATCATTACACCACGAGGACACCCCCTGATAAAGATGAGTCATAAGTATAATTTTTATATGTACGTTAAATAATCATTGAAATTAAGGTATGAAAAATGTGTTTAACAGAATTTATAAACAATTGATAATGTAATTATTAATCAAATATTGAGATGCTGCATCAAGCCTCACGTATTTAAAAAAACATGTGTGACAATACCCCCAGCACCCCCCTCGAATTCATGAACTTCTTTAAACCATTTCAATCTTGGCCGGTTCCGATAGGGGTATCACACATTTCTTTACGGCACAAGAAATACAATCAAGGGAGTGGGAGAAAAGAACAAAAGAACAATATGGGCTTGGGTTAACTCAAGTGCATCTGTAGACTAACGCTGACGTGCATCCTTCGCGAAATTTCCACAAAGCTACTAGGAATGTCAATTCATCTTGACTGGTCTTCCCTCACTGCTGCTGGACTCTATCTCCTGCGATTGGTCTCTCAGATGTCCCGTGTCGATTGCGAACTGCCCTTCTGCGTCGCCTGTCGCCAACTGCTTCTCTGGAGTCCTTCTTTCAGCTCCTCTGATTGACGTTCTCTTGCCTACTTCCTGTCGCTTCGGGATCTCGAGCTCAGGCCTTTGTTTGGTTTCGCGCCAAAACCGACAAAGGGATCGTCTGCTTAGCGGACCATCCACATAGTGTCACACATGGATGGAAACTGAAATTAAATTCATACAAAAAATGATATGTTTGGGTTTGAAGTATTATAGGAGATGCAAGTAGAAAGTCCTATCAAAGCAAAGACGAAGGAAACAGGGAAAATCGTAGAAAATACTTCAGATGAAATATCTAAATATCTGTTACTGCTGAATATATAATATATGGCAGGAAATGTATCGGCAGTAATGACACTACATAGAAAGGAATTTGAAATCGTCCCGCCATCGTCAATGATGAATTCAAAAAGAAAAGCTGGAGAAATTCTGAATATATAAAAAAAAATCATGTTACTTTCTCCCCAATGACAAACTCTGAATTTGCATACATGAAAATTCTAAAATCCTCAAAAATATACCTGCAAAAACATTGTGAATTTGCAAAAAAGAAAGTTATACGAATAGATTAATTTCACAGAATATGCACGTTATCTTGATAAAAATGAAATATATTAGTCTAATTTAGGCAACTGCCATCTTATGCGTTAGGACTGAGCTAATATTCCAGTACCAGGCCGTAATAATTTTCATGTCGTGTTTTGCTTCCAAGCATTTCAGAAAAAAAGCAGATATATGATTGGTAATTTATTGGAATTTTATTTGCAGATCGAAAATTGATACCTACTTTAGAATCTATCAAAACAGATACTCTGCTCAACCCATATCAATCGATTTTAAGATATTAGATGCCTATAATGTAGTATATTCTACAAAATTCACCCAATTTATTGATGCTCAAACACATCATTGTATAAAAAATGTGTACATATAGTGTTTAAGTTCATAAGTTATCTGTATCCCCCTCCCTCTCTCTCTCTCTCTATCTCATTATATATATATATATATATATATATATAATATATATATATATATATATATATATATATATATATATATATATAGGGCAATTAAAATGGAAACTCAAACCTGGTTCAGTTGTCATTATACATTTATTTCGTCGGAGAATATTATTTTATTCTTCGTCTTATCAGATGGCATCTCAAGTCTAACATATAAAAAGTCATCTGATGGGACGGTGAGTATAATAATATTCTCCAGCGAAATAAATGTATAATGACAACTTAACCATGTTTGAGTTTCCTTCTGATTGCACTATATACGCTCTGAATGCGAAATTTGTTATATACCAGCAAGGGAATAAGTGATGTAACAATAACTTTACATCGAGCACTCACATCGATTTATATGATATTCCTCATATATTCCATACAAGAATAATCTACACCCACCTTCTCCGAACACTGGTTGGATATTACTTATATATATATATATATATATATATATATATATATATATATATTATATATATATATATATATGTGTGTGTGTGTGTGTGTGTGTGTGTGTGTGTGTGTGTGTGTGTGTGTGTGTGTGTGTCATTGTCAAGTATATGTAATTAGCACACATAGATGATAACCGTGTTGTATTTTATTCTTTTGCTTTTAGAGCAGTAGATTATCAAATTACAGATTAAACGTGAAATTTTGTTTATTTATTAGCTGAATCTTTTGCCAATTTATTTTCTAATTCTTTTATGAACGTTGACTTTTTCTCTTCATGACTTGAAAGAAATATCAATAATTCAAATAATTGAATATGTTTTAAGAATATTTCATAGAACAACAGTGTTTTGCATATTATCTGCTATTAGTTTATTTAATGTCAAACAAAAACACCGTAAATGAATTAACTCTAAGTATGAGGATTCCATAGTTTTTGACATGGCAATTATATTTCGATAACTTGGACGTTGGTTCATCTCTCTGATATAGAAATTAATATGTTAGCAGATAAACCAATAACTATCACTACAGAAGTATATTTTCACGAGCGAATTAAGGATTCTAAAATAACGTACCTTCGAGTTCATCATATGTCAGTAAAATTAAATTACTGGTATAATAACCATGCAAAATCTAAACTTTCCTTTCGCTCGAGAAATACGAAGCTAACTACTAGATAACATAGATTTTATTCGGAATAATAAATTCATGATAATTTTCAAGAACAAATAAATAAAAATAGTGACTCAAATAACAGAGAAAGGTGTTTTATTCAATTTAGCTGCTCAATTGGTTTTGCAAGACAAATGTCGATTTTAATATAAATGTTTTCAGTTTCATCGTCTTATATATCTTCTTAATATGTTTGAATATATTTTTATCATTACAAATTAATCTAATCCTAAAGAATAAATTTAATCATTTATTTAGATTTCTAAACTAAAAATAATGTATTACAAATATTTCTATAATTTATTTATCAAATTTATTAGGTGATAAGTTTTTCCACGAAGTTTAAAATCATGATTATATTCCTTGTAGTCCAGGTTGAAAGTGTATAGGGTAACCTGTATACGTCGCTCAAAAGTCTGAATTATTTTTTTACGCAATACAGAGGTTTACTTTTTGGTCGAAACTTTCTTAGAAGGCCTAAATGAGGTTATGATAAAATGTAGTGACATCATATAAGAAATAAATTGCTTAACTGCATAAATATGTATGAATACATTATTTTAAAATTACATTATGGTATCTCATAATAAAGGTTTTAATCGTAAATAAAACAGCCTTTAAGTAACCTTTCTTTAATATGACGTCTCATATAAGTTCAGAAGTAATTCCAACGTGCGTATATAAAAAAAAATATAATTAAGGCTTATTCAACTATGATTACTCCAGTAGTCTATGATGAACTGAATTCTTATTTGAAATCATTATTATATCAGCCATGTCTGAACCATGCAATTATAACACATAAGAGTTCATATTCATATGAATTCAGAAAAAATGTTGTATCATGAAATAACACAAATAAATAACATACGGTAGTTCTCTAACTTGAACACTTGGTGGAGTTCAGGTGAGTATTTAGAGTCATTGTGTCAACTATTGGAAAGAGCGTGTGATTTAGCATATATATATATATATATATATATATATATATATATATATATATATATATATATATATATTATTATTAAATTTGTATTACAACTTTATTATTTTATATTAATATGTGCCTTAATTTGTGAAATATACTTATATATATATATATATATATATATATATATATATATATATAATTTTTTGTCGTAGGTCCAAGAGAGAAAGAAATAGTATAAAATGAATAGGTTCTCGAAGGGATTTGTATTTTTTTAAGAGTTATTCTTTAATTTCCTTCGTACATACGTGTATGTTTCCAGCTTGTTGCTTTTGTCAGAGAATATATATGGCTTAAGGACTTGTGAACGAGGTACTCAGTGAGACTTGAACCCACTGGAGTTTGAATTTTTAACGATTTTCAGTTGCTTACGGATTTGTCTAAAGGTCATTACTTTCGTTTATTTTAATTTTTCTCGGAGATTGTCTACTTTATTCTGTTCACTCCTAATTCTTCTTTGATACTTCAAATTCTTTTGTCGTTTTACTCTCGGTAATTGTGTGTGTGTGTGTGTGCGTATGTGAGAGAGAGAGAGAGAGAGAGAAAGAGAAGTAGTGGTTTTTGATTAAACTTAGTTATTTTTCTTGTGTGTGTGTGTGTGTGTGTGTGTGTGTGTGTGTGTGTGTGTGTGTGTGTGTGTGAATTTTTGTGAGGTTGTGTGTTTTGAAATTTATTGGTAATTAATCTTTACAAATAATTTTTATAATCATTTTTTGTGTTTATATATCTACATACATATATGCTTATATATATTTATATACATATATATATGTGTGTGTGTGTGTGTGTGTGTGTGTGTGTGTGTGTGTGTGTGTGTGTGTGTGTGTAAACAATTAAGTGTACTAAAATGAAAGCAAACACTACAAATAGCCACATTTAACGTAAGAACCTTAAATAGAATAGGACAACTCCCAGAGCTAATCGCATCGGCCGAAGAACATTAGATAGACATAATATGCATACAAGACACAGATACACGCACACGGAAGATATCAAATATCACGAAACTGGCAATGGCTGGTCGCTCGCCACTGTATCCGCATGGAAAAACTCTGTCAACGCCGCAGTAGGAGGGGTAGGAGTACTTATAGGACCTAGAGCATTAAAAACGCTTAATAGCGTTGAGAAAATACAACCTAGAATGAGGGCAGCTACATTTAACGGAAACCCCAGAGCAACAATCATCTCATGCTACAGCCCCACTAATGTTAGTGAAGAAAATGAACTAGTCACCTTCTACGATGAGTTATCCTCATTAGTGCGTAGCATCCCGAAACACAACATGTTAGTCATTGGCGGAGACATGAATGCCCAAATCGGGAAAAACGGAAACAACAAATACAGCCTCCACAACACGTCAAATAGGAATGGGCAACATCTAACAGATTTCATGAGAGAAAATAGATTAGCATGCCTCAATACAAACGACCAAAAAAGAGAGGGCAGACTATGGACATATACGTAGGCAAACAATAATAAAGCTCAGATAGACTACGTCCTAATAAACAAGAAATGGAAAAATAGTGCATTGAATTGCGAGGCATACTCCTCTTTTGAGGGTGTGTCCACCGATCACCGAATAGTCACGGCGAAAATACGATTAAGCCTACGAAAAAACGCCAAACGAACAGCGACCACCAAACACTATGACTGGGCCCTATTAAACAACAAAGATATAAGAGATAAATACGTATTAGAATTAAGAAACAGATTCGAAACACTACAAGAAAAGACGGAAAAAAGTACACCAAACGACGAATGTGAAAATTTCGTCAATGCACACCTCGAGGCTGCAGCAAAATGCATTCCAACAAAAATTAAAACTAAATATAGAGTCCCATGGGAAACTTTAGCGGTGAGAGAAAAACGTGCACTAGTGAAAACAGCCTCCAAAAATTATCGAAAAAACCCAACAAACACAAATGCCTTAAAACTAAAAACGGCACAATATCAATTAGCAGGCATATATATAAAGGAACAGACAGAATACATTCAAAATCAGATAGATAAGATTAGAGACTCGGTGGAAGATAGACAATCTAGAATAGCCTGGCAAACAATAAACGAAGTGAGCAGAAGAAAGAACACAGCCAAAGCAAAACTTAAAGCAGCAAACCAACAAGAAAGAATAAAACTGTGGAAACAGCACTTCGAAAACTTACTTGGAAACCCACGAAAAATAACACATGAACGAATCACCAGAATAATTAGCAAACAATTAGACATTAAACTAGGACCGTTCACACAAGAAGAACTGGACTCGGTTCTCACAAAAATTAAAAATAGGAAAGCTGCAGGGCTGGACGAAATTTCCCCGGAAGTATGGAAGACCAGACAATTCGACGACATACTGCTCCAACACTGCAACGCAGTATACAATCAAAATCCGATAGATAGATGGATGAAGGGATGCATACTCCCCTTCCCTAAAAAGGGGGACCTCGGATTAGCCAAAAACTACCGAGGCATAACACTTACATCCATAGCAGCCAAAATCTACAATGCCTTACTACGAAACCGAACAGAACCCAAAATCGACAACATACTTAAAAAAAACCCAAAATGGCTTCCGAAGAAATAGATCCACGACCTCACAAATATTAACCATCCGCAGAATCCTTGAAGGTTTA
>CAUZXS010002423.1:177500-180000 GCA_963585895.1 Sepioteuthis lessoniana | reverse complement strand
AGTAACCGGACTTGGGTGGAATCTAGTAGCCCTAAGAAATCGGCTGACCAGGAAGGAGGAAGAGAGAAGCCAAATGATTGGCTGGGGCCTCAAAACGGAAGTGGGGACCCCTTCCCCTCAGCGGAAATAGATAGTAAGAAAGATGAGTTTTTGAGCAGGGTTCGTCGCGGGCGGACGAACCATAGCCATTTTACTCCGGGTGGAAGACAAAAGAATTACTGAGACATGAAGGACCCCAGGCTCTTCAAGCCAGTGTAAAAAAATAGAACAAAGTCTATTAGCCCGTGAAAGAAGAAAAGATTCTTCAATGGAACCCTGTCGAAAAAAATATAAGATAAGTAACTTTGGGGCCATTTTCCTTTATACCCAAATTTCGTTTACCACTCTCTCTCTCTCAATTTGAAGAAAGATAAAAGTCAAGAAAAGACATTTATATTCGTGGACTGTCCAATTATTATAGGTTTTGACACCTTGAAAGGTGTATATAACTGTAGTAAAGGAATTCATGTATTTTTATGTTACCATGTGGTCTATGTTGTTATTTCATGCTTCTTTTCAGCTTCTATTCGCCTTATGTTATCTTGCTTAGAATTGTCCTATTAATTCCTAAAATATCATACGGGAAACCGGAGTTGCCGACTACTACAATAATAATATTATTACGACTAAGACCTATAGGCCCGTATTCTTCTGTTATCTAAGGGAAAGAAGTTTAGCGGCCTGGTGGGTGTGTGATAGTGTGAAATTTGGAACCCCTTTGCCAGCGGCGGTCAGTCTGGCTCTAAATTAATCCCTCACGTAATATGCCAGTTCTTATATGCCTGAGAGAAAAACTCTGAACGAGGACTTATTCCATAGGGGATCAAGTGCCAACCTGCCCCGTCTTCACACGTGCGAAAATAAAGTCCTGTTTTGGGGATTTTAGTCAATTTGCCGTCACAATATTGTCTGAAAATACATGAAGATGTTTTTAAAAAATTGTAAGTAAATTTCGAAATTCATTAAAAAAAGTAATAATGTTTACTTACCAAACAACAGTATTATACTGTTTAGTTCCAAAATTAACTCGTAAACCAGCTTTTCACTTAAAAAAACACTAAATTTTAAAATATAAATAAATTACAATAATTATAAAATGTTTAAATATTTTAATAGTATGTCTACTTTGCGAAATATATATATTTGCGTTAATTATAAGGGTAAAAAACATAAACAAACCGAAGTATGACGGAGAGATATTTACCACCGGTGAAAGGCGAAAAAATATCCAGTAAATAAAACGAGGTTTAGTAAGTCGTTATTTGTATTTTAAACTATATATTTTAATGTATTTTATTTTTGTTTTAGGTCATTTAATTAAACATAATATGAAAATGGATAATAAACTTAAAAATATCAATTATTTAATGAATTTTATAATTTAATTTTCCTTTAGTCTCAGTTTTAATTTTATGGATACAGGTTTCCAGCGTCACCGATATCATGACTAAAATCACAAAATATTATGTCTTTAAATGCGATTTCGCAAAAAAATACAAAATTTTGGAAAAAAATATTTCGTGGGGTAATTTCTGATGTTATTTTGCAACTTTCACCGCGTTATTCTTTTTACAGTTCCAAAATCGACCTACCCTAATGTGTATATATATATATATACCCTAATGTGTATATATATATATATATATATATATATACATACACACACAAGGTGAAAATAGTAAGTTTCCAGACTTTTTTCGTGTGGGTACCTTTATTGATAGTACACATATGAAACTCTAGTCCCCTTCGAAGTAATATCCTGCAGCTGCAAAGCACTTGTTTTTCCATTCTAATAACTTCTGGAAGGCCCCATGGAAGTCCTCTTCTGTGAGCATGTCAATGACCTTCATCACAGCCTCTTTCATTTCCTCAGTTGTCTCTTAACTACAGCCTCTGAGCTTAGGGAATAATCAAAAGTCACAGGGAAGAAGGTCTGGAGTGTAGGGAGGGTGAGGAACTGTCTTGATGCCTATCTTGGTCAAATAGTCTGTAACAAGGATGGAGTTATGGACTGGTGCATTCTCCCACTGGAAATGCCACTGACCCGATTTGAAGAGTGCTGGCCCCTTCTGACGGAATCTCTTCCTGAACTCCCGTGAAACCTCAACATAGTAACCCTAATCATAACCCTTTGGCCAATCAACTCTAGTGTATTGATTTCTTTACTCTTCCCACACCTCTCATCATCCCTCATAGCCTCCCTGCCTTCCTTGAATCTCTTATTCCACTGAAAAACTGATGCTAGATTCATGCAAGGGGGTTGAAAAGCAGTCTGAAGCATTCCATATGTTTCTGTGGCATTTTTTCCAAGTTTAAAACAGAATTTTATTGCATAATGTTCTTCTAAAGTGTCCTTACGTCCAGATTGCATTGTGACTGCTGTGACAATCAGGTTTTAGTAGGGTGTATTCCAATTGCTGCTGTAGCTGTTCATTTGAATGTGAAATCATAAAAATTTGTC
>CAUZXS010002423.1:0-172500 GCA_963585895.1 Sepioteuthis lessoniana | reverse complement strand
ACTGATTGTTTGGTACCTTTTTTGAAAGTGGAAATGAAAAATGTTTAAAAATGTGCTTATACCATTATTTAATCTGTGAATTAAAGGATTTGAAATTATTACTGTTGGTTTTGAATTAGATGCCGTTAGTAATAGTAATTTACTAAGCTTTTTGCTTAGATGTAGCAATACGAATAGGGCACCCAATGAGACTCGAACTCACCCGTGTAGGTTTGCTAGTCTAGCTTGCTAACCATTATGCTACCCAAGGCACCCAGATGCTGTTAGTAATAACTAAAATTAAATGTTTAAATAGCTTTAAGTTGAGCAAACATCATTAGTTCTGAAAAAAAGGAATTTTTTTTGGTCACATCTCATTTGAGAACATCCGGATAAAAGCAAGCAATACAGAGGAATAAAGAGATCTAATACTTGACAACAGAAAAAGAAAAAAACCTACAAAGAGGTAAAAGAAGAAAAAAAAAACCCAAAAATGGATTGGTAAAGTTTTTTTTTTTTTTATTAAGTTTTTAAAAAAATTCTTGACTTAATCTGGTTTAGTTGTAATCAGCAGAGTTGAACAAAAGAATATTGTAGAATTCCTTTTACTTGCAGAGAGCTGGTTGATATTTAATTATACAAAGCACCTCTGGCACAGACAGTTGTAAATCAGTGTTAGAAGTGTCTAGAATGGTAAATATGTTGGGACAATAGTCACAGGCACATTAGGAATGAGTCAATAGGAGTTGAATTATGGCAGAGGGAGCATTCTGATTGTAAATTATAAATAGTGAAAGTTGGGATATGACATAACTACCTTGCCATTTGTGTGTACCATACCCATGATACGGATATGTGAAATGTACATAGAACATAAGAATCTTGAAACACAAAAAACACTTACGACTTCTTAGTTCAGGTATGAAACTTATTACCTTTGAGTTTAAAGGTTCTTCGACATAAGGAGAGAGATACACGTTCTTTCTATTCTGGCTTTTTTATCTACCCCCCATCTCATGCAGCACCTGTAGCACGCAAATTCGTCTGGCCTCTGCGAGCCCCAAAAGTCAACCGTCTTCTTCCGAGCCAGGAACTCAACTAACTAACTGACTTTTTCAAAATCCCCCAAATCCTCTGTGCGCTTCTAGTGTGTGACGTCACCCGCACTCTGTAGCCCCGTTTCCCATCTGGGCCATTGTGACATCTCTGAGTGACACGTTCGTTCCGCCCGCGTGCGTGAACACCTACGTTAATGTTGTACCTAAGTCACCTATGCACTGAGCTGAAAGGTTCTCAGCGTAACTAAACCCAAAGGCATAAAACGAAATCCCTCGGCCATTATATTACATGTGCACTTCACTGCATACTGTTGTTCAGATGTTTTGGGTCGGTTGTGATGCCATGAAAGGGAAACAGAAAAAAGAACAAAAACAAATGGATGGGTGTGTTTGGGCAAACTAGCCCTGTGTGCTGCAATTGCAATATTCCCTTATTCTACTCTTACTTATGCTGACCACAGTAAACAGTCCACTTTTTCTTTTATGTTTTTGGCCCAGTCAGCAGAATACACCAACTGCATCACTGCAGAGAGGTAAGACTACTCCAAACACTAAACAATCTGATGGGGCGGCTCCAGTAATGCTGGAACTTTGGGGAATGTGGTGCACCCCTTCATTGCAATTGTTCCCTAGTCGACTTTGGTTCTGAATATTAGCACCTGATAGGGTTCTATCTATGGGTCAAATAGAACTAAACTGTGTACTTATGTTAAACAGAATTGTTTGAAATAGAACTGTTTATATGTATAAAAATGGATTTGGCATTAAATGACCGACGGTGATTGATATGTCATAAAACTGAACCAAACCAAAATAACTTAATTTGGCGTTAAATGACCCAAAAAGGGTTGATGCAACCAACCAAACAACCAACCTTTAGCTGGTGTAACCCTCCACTCAAACTGCTATGCCTTGATCTCTACTGGTATATATGGGATATTTATTCCAACCCACTCTTACAAATACAGACCACACATAAAGCCTAAATGAAAAATATCGCCAGACTGCAATGCTTCCAGGACACACTAAATTGGATGATAATAAGATTTGAACTCTTTCAAGTACAATCTGAAATATTGAAGTAAAGTGTGGCCTCTGGCTAATCTTGACTATTTTTTTTTATCAGATCCGACCATTTGTACTTTAGATATTCATTCACTGGTCATTCTCACTTTAGTGAATCACTTTCCCAGTGGTTTTAGGTATTTTTATTTTCTTCATTTCTAATATCAGCTTAGTACTACTGTAATGTCAAAAGGATAAGTTTTTTGAACTTTCAAGAGTCTACGACCATTTTAAATGCCTCTCACATCTTAAACTGTCATCCATGTAGTGCAAGTGAACTTGGGCAACTGGTAATGGTAGCTCTATCTAGCTAAAACCTTACTTTTTAAAAAAAGAACTCTAACACATATGATCATGGCTCAAGCTTGTGCACACCATGCGTTTGTTGTTGAAACATTTCTTTTAAGATTAGTGTATCTGTAATTGCTGTACAAAGAGCTTTTCATACGCATTTCATTTTATGTTGGAATGACATTGTTCTGGATAGAAAATGCTATGAGTAGAAAATTTCATCTGTATCATTCCAAATTGTAACTTGAAAGGAGTATGGAAAACTCTCTGAGTAGCAATTACAGATTCACCAGTTTTAAAAAGCATTTCAACTGCAACATCACTGTGTGCATGAGTCCAAGCCATGATTATATCTAAAAAAATTTGAGGAAAAAAAAAATTGCCTTAGTTCACTTGCACCATGCAGGTAACCGTTTAAAATAAGGAAAGTATTTCTGTTGTATCTTGATTATAGATTCATTTTTGTGTTCTTAAAAAGTAAATTATTTTGCACAATATTAGTTGAATTCCTGTAAAAAAAAATGTACAGGATTATTTATGTATTGTCAGTCCTACCTCAGATTTATGTGTGGCAAAAATTATGGAATAAGCCTATGAAGATGTTCACATGGATTTCTTTTTTTTTTTTTTTTTTTTTGTTTAAATGTAAATAAACTTATAAGTCATAACATGCAAAACAATTTAATTTAATAACAGAACAGCCTGGTTTTATAAAATATAACTTAACCCTTAGAACCCAAATATACTGCTATTCCCATACTTTCCTATAATGTGGAGGTGTTGTTGGATTTTAGGCATTTGGGCTTAAAGAGTTAAACAAATTACATAAAATTATTTAAATGGAATAATTTTTTTCCAAGTAGTCAAGAGGAAAATATTAGGGAATAACCCAATGTGGAATACATTTGCAAAAAAATTAGAATTAATGCTTAGTTGCTTCTGCTTGAGCTTTTGTGACAGCCTTAATTCTTTCTGAGATGGATTTAATTAATTTAAAGTAATACTTTTAATCAAAGTGGTTTCAACTTTATGGATTAGCAGTTAATAAGATCAATGGTGAATGAGACCTCCTTATGGACCATTTTAAGAAAAAATTAACACTGAAAATTTTTAATTCAATTTAGATTTAGTGTGAGTGAGAACGACCAAAGAATAGATTTGGTTTGGTTTCTTTGTTTAATGGCATATCAACTCTTTTTAGGTTATTTAATGCCAAAGCCATTCTCCTAGAAGAACAGTAGTGGTACTATTTAACCCATAGCTGGGAGGATAAGGGGCTTCATACCTTTCCCAAGGGTATTTGTCTGAAAGTGAACGTAATAGCGCGACTGGAGTACGAACTCGCGTACTACGATTCCGCAAGTCCATCGCTTTAACCATTACACCACGAAGACACCCCCCCCAAAGAATAGAGAAAACAGTCGTAAAAAAAATCCTGGAAACAATGATCTACAAAACTGCTGCTGTATGGCCATGTTTATACCATCACACAGAGCCTTCAAGTCAAACAAAAAAGATATGTGGAAGAACACATGTGAGGCAAGAATGAACACATAAATGATGTTATCTTATGTACTGCTGCAAATGGATGTACAAGTGTTATGAGTGTGTATGTATGTATGTATGTGTATATATATATATATATATATATGCTGAAATGCTCTCTTATTGAGCATTCAAGGTAGCTGATGATGTATATATAGAAAGATATATACATAAAAAATTCCTTCACTTAAGCTGAAAATGACGATGGCTATGTGGTAAGATGTCTGACTGACATAAAGTCAGCCAGGTTTCAATCCCAGCATGAAGCTTCTTGTGGGTCTAGCCACACTGAAGAGTTGTTATAACACGAAAGTCTGTCTGTAGATGACTATATGTATATATGCATATATATATATGTTTGTGTGCATGCATACATGTGTGTGTGTGTGTGTGTATATATATATATATATATATATATATATATATATAGTCATCGACTAACTGTTTCCTTGTATCACAACTCTTCAGTGTGACTAGGTATGCGAGGCCCTTTAGTTCAGGGCGATGACATACCCTTCAGCCAGTATGCGACTCAACATCAGCTCTGTGTAGTAATTCAAGGGAAGTAGAAGTGGTCTCTCCTACATCTATTGAAAAACGAGCCTTTAGGTCACCCTCAAATACTGTTGGCCAACTTATATACACACATTTTCTCTGTGTATGTGTGTGTATATATATACTTTGTATGTGTGTGTGTGTGTGTATATATATATATATATATATATATATATACGTGTGTATGTTGACTGGCCTATTAGCTTAGTGGGTAGAATATTTACCAATTTTCTGGGAAACCGGGTTTCAATCCTAGGTCGAGTCATACAAAAGACTCAAAAAATGATACTTGGTTCCTCCTTGGTTAACACTCAGCATTATAAGGTCCAGATGAAGGGTAAGAGGAGCAATCCAGGGAAAGGAATAGCGCCCTCCTCTACACTTTTCGGGTTGCCCTCGACTACGGTTGCCATCTTACGTATATTTATTTATATATGTGTATTTGTATATTGTATATATATTGTTACGCCCTGAGTGGTTTATGATGGTGGGGAGGGATGAGTCAAACTTCTCACAGCATATCAATACAACTTCCATGTATAGTCCCAATTGTCACTCTCTCTCTGAGAGTGCAACACATAAAAAGAAAGAATAATTGTGTCTGAAGGTATTTCACTCTTCTGATGCCGATAATCAAGGAACCTCCTGTCTACTTGAGAAATGAGTCGGCACCGTGTCAGACAATGAAATGTCAAGTAGGTCTTAAAAGAATAAGTCTTTTATTCCCTAGCAAATAAAAGAAAAGAAAAGAAGACAATATACATAGCTATTTACTAACAAACATTTAGAATCAAATAAGAAAGGTAACTAGCAATATGTTCATGTTATGGTGAATGCATGAAAAAAGTTTGTGTTTTGTGAGCTGGGAAAAGGTGTTGGGTTATTTATTCAAATGACTTCTTTGAAAGTCAGTTTCCAATACGAAAAAAAAAAAAATATATGTCTCTTTCCAAACATTCTGGTTCTTACCTTTTTTTTTCTTTTCCTTTTTTCTTTTGTTTCCTCTTCTTTTTTTATTTCATATTTCAACTTTCTTCATTCTCTCTCGTAACTTCCCTTTTTTTCCTATGTAGGTATGTATCTTCTTTGACTGTTCAACTTTGGTTGATTATTTTATCCATCATATACTTAGTTTCTTGCTTAGAGTTCTGTTATGGCATTCTTTTACAAACTACTGTGAGGATCTGAAATTTAAATGTGGGATTACTTCAGACTCATCTTGATCTGATGAACTTCAAGGTTTGAAAATCCCTCTTTGTAGATTTCCAGCTGCTCTTTGGATGTTGCAATCTGGTATCTTTCGATGAATAAATTCCTGATTATTAGTTGGAATATTGCTATTTATCTTTTCCTTCAATCTGATAAATTAGGTTTTATCCTTGTCAGTAATCTTGCATAAAGATTATTCTCTAGATAACACCTTCATTGTATGTTGTGAATCTAGAGTGGGAATATATCCTGTGATAAATACTTTTTTTTTATCACCAGAGGGACAAAATATCTCTCTCTAGCAGGAAACTATTTTGTCTGGTCCTGCAACCTTGTGTTCATCTCCAACTAACTTGAATCTCAAAGTTCACACCTATCTTTAATTTTGGTCACATGTAACATTCAACCGTTATATTCCCATTCAGACAATCTCACCCACACGTGTCTTTGCATGGGTGGAAATATGACACAGCCCCAAATGGCTTTCACTGTCATATTTCAGTGACTTTAAAAAGTTCTTCCCAAAGGAAGAACACAAAAAGGAAAGGAAGAAGAAGAAGAAACATCAACCCAACAGAGGTGAGCTCCTGTTTGATAATATATACATATATATATATATTCATTGCCTAGTTCATCTATTCTCAATAAAGAATATATACAGGTGATCATTTTATTTTTACTTGACGGGCATATGACATATTTTTGTACTGACATTACATAGAAATTGGCTGTAGGGCTTGAGGGTGTCTGAGACATAATACCAAATATAATTCTGGAGGAGGGAATCTTCACCAATCACAAACTGACCTCCTCGACATAGTACAAGTTTGGCTTCTGTTTTTTGGTGTTGGTTGTTTTTCTTTATTGCAAACCAGGTGATGTTTGAACACTTGAAACTTTACAACAGTTTATTCTCTTGAAGTCTGGTATGCACAATGTCTACTTCAGGTCTCCCTATTAACTTTTTTCACATATGTCTAGAAAAGTAATTTAACTGTTCCCGAACAATTTTAAACTATCCTAAAATCAAACATTTTTTAAAAAAAATGTTATTGTTGTTGTTAGCATAATAAAAACACCATTAGAATATTTAGGAAATAATATATCTTGATCTATTTAGTTTTGAAATTGTTGCCTCTGTGTTTTTTGGTTTAAGAAACAATGAAACATCAATTTAACATGGAAGGTTGTTATTTCAAAAAGAAGAAAAATAGACAGCTTTTAGCTTGTGTGAAATAAAGGCCACTTTTCAAGCCATTGAAGAAAGTTGAAAACATTATTTTTAAATGATAATACAAAAACTATGGAGCATAAGAAATGAAAGGAAATCTGATTATTTTGATTTTATACTAGTTGATGTAAAAATATAACAATCCAAACCAAAAAAAAATACCAACAAATAATTCTCCCTCTATTTATTAACCAGTTAAAAAGTTTTTTTCCAGATTTGAACAAATTAAAGAAAAAATTACCCCCAAATTATATAAAAATTGGCTAAAAATTTTCATCCTATCTGTAGTGAGAGAAATCACGCATACGGCAGCTCAAAGAGTGCACGAATATGTCTGGCATGTAAAATGAGATTAGGCAGAGAGAAACGGGCAATGGGGAGATCGAACTCACATCCTCCCAATTGTGAATCGTGTTTGACGTCAGGACTACCTACACGCTGGCACGCATGTAAATTACCACATTGTCCGATTAACCCAGATGTGGTGTTTTGGTGTGATTATTTTATGTTCTGTCTGAATGCACTGGAAAGGAGAGGCATTTTTTGTCTCCTCTCCAGTTGTTGGGTTGCATTCAGCTGGCTGTGCTCGCCTCAGCACGGATCTGGTTGGGTGTGCCTTGGCACTGGAGATTTCCTCCAACCTCAGGGAGCCGTCCACCCATGCTTTTACCCCCATTGGGGTGGGGGGTTATTGCCTGGTGCCTGAAGTGCCCCTAATAAGGGGACTGCTGACAGTGCCAAAGGTATTTTTGACAATGCGGGACATGTGGGCTTCGGCCCTGCAACTGGACCCACCTTAAAAACAGCCTTGTTCCAGATTTGTACACTGGTGGAGCGTGTGATAAATACCGAGGCATTTTTCATCTCCTCTCCAGTTGTTGGGTTGCATTTGGCTGGCCATATTCACCTTGGTGTGGATCTGGCTGTGTGCGCCTCGGCACTGGACATTTTCTCTGGCCTCAGGGGACTGTCGCCCCGAGCTTTTACCCCTTTGGGGGGGTAGGTTTATTGCCTGGCACCTGAGGTGCCCCTAATAAGGTGAATGTTGATGAGGCTGAATGTATTTTTGGCAATGTCGGATGTGTGTGGGCTACGGCCCTGTGACTTTGACCCACCATAAAAACAGCCTTGTGCCATATTTGTCCGGTGGTGGGACGGATGACAAATACCGAGGCATTTTGAGTCTTGGTGATGCACGACAAAAGATGAGCTTGGGTGTGGGACTGCTAAAGAAGCTTGTTGCAGGCAAAAAGAAATTAATAGGAAAAAACTAGGAGCACTGTCATTTTCAGCATAGAAATTTGGCTGTCCACCTTCTATTAAGAAGACGACACAGCAACAGCGCTTGGAATTGATTTCACATGTTCAGTTACAAAAGACTCTTTTCTTTCTGTTTCTGATGAGGCATATTATCCGCCCTCCTCTTCTTTCACTATGATATATATATCAAGTAACTCAGATTCCTTTGACTCTCTTTTGCCATCCATCCCTATCTGCCATTGCTTTTGGTAGGTTCTCTACCTTGCATCCACTGTCTGCACTGAGCTGATGAATGTAATTTTTTGCTGGCCTACCAATGCTGGTGTGTCTATGTGTAGGAGTCCACAGCAGAATGTTGCTTATAAGTTCACATAGCACTAATACCCTTGGGAAAGGTATGAATCCAATTGTTCTCCCTCCAGCTATGTGTAAATAGTAGGGCAGACTGGGTTCTTCAACCTTGGTGAGGCAACTAGTCTAGGAGAAGGAAAACTCTGAATTCCAACCTGTTAAACTCCTCTTAAAAATTGACCTTGTATCATATCCTGGAGGGGTTGGTAAATATGTATAAGTTCATCTATGTTCTTTCACCATGTCTTGTTCATCTGATTTGAATGGTTTGTGAGATGAGAGACAAGTGGTTGTATAGCTGCTCTTTTGTAGGATCCAAACCTTATGCAACACAAGCCCAATTTTTAAGTGAAGTACTGCTGGTTTGAATTCAAAATTTACCTTCACCTTGACCGTACCTAATATAAAGTGCCCATTCTGCCCTGCTATTTATCTAGACCACTGTCAAAGGTGATCAAAAGGCTACTGGCCCATTGGCACAGTGGGTAGACTGTTCGCTTGTGGTCCAGGAGAGTGGAGTTCAATCCCAAGTTAAGTTATACCAAAGACTCAAAAATGGTACTTGATACTTTCTTGCTTAACACTCAATAAGGTAGAGATCAAGAGTGAAGTGGAGCAATCCAAGAAAAGAAGTAGCACCCTCCCCTACACCTCAGTGTAGTAGCAATTGAAAAGGGAGTCTTAACTAAGTCAACTTACTTATTTATCCAGAACTGAGGGAGAACAGATAGTATCATGCCTTTCCCAAGGGCATTTGCACAAAGTGAAATTGAAACAGCTTTGTCTGGCATTTGAACTTGGTTCATTAAGTCTATTTCTTACAATAACCCTTAAACTACAAATGCCTCTTTTACTGGAATAAAGTAGATATCTAGCTAAATATTTCCTTGCGACCAACAAGTTATTACCTTTTTCTATGAACTTTTTCTCATGCCATTGTTTCTGGTCACTGTCAAGTGAAGACTTTGAAAAATTGTATCATTTTATTTATACTAGTAGTACAAGCAGTAGCCACAAATGTTAACCTCTCCATGACATTTATTAAAATTATAATTTAGTGCTGCCTCGAGGATAGGTTTTCAGCTAGTACTGATGATTACAAAGGGTATTTCAGTTTGCTACCCTTAAGAAGAATTATGTATGAAATAGTCACGTAAATCTTAGCTGGTGGCCTTCAACAATAAACAAGTGATTGTTTCTTGGACAATGTCCTTTGTTGACACTTGATTCTTTATTTTATGTTCTGTTTCACCTGTTGAAATCAGCAGAAGAAATTAAATTGACTTTTATGACCAATTTTGATAAAATAGCCACTCATTGCTGAACTTTCCCTGAAATATACAAAGTTGATCAAGGTCATCATTAGTGTATCCCGATAGCACAAATTTCCTTGAGTTACTTTCACCCTCTGTTCCTATCGGTCATCAGTCTTGACTAGTCCTCTTAGCAGCATCAAGTGTCTGCACATAGCTAATGAATGTACTTTTTTCTGCTTGGCCAACATTTAGTGTCCACGTGTAAGAATCCATAGAAGAACATTGTTTATGAGTCCATTGTCTTCCAGCAGTTTGTCTTACTCTGATGGTTTATGAGATGGAAGGTAGGTGGTCTTACAGCTGCTGTTTTGTAGAGTGCTACTTTCAGGATTTGTTCAAAACAGCATGTAACATTCTTGTCCAGTTCCCATCTATATTTTTCTGTAGTGATTTTTGTCAGTGTCCAAGAAGTGCAACTCTACAGTAGTACTCACATGGCTGTAGCTGGGAGGAATTGAAAACGGGGTTCAACAGCCCAGTCAAATGGACCTGTAGAATACACCAACTGCATTTCTGCCGAGGGGTAAGACCTCCCCTCCAACGAATGTCTTGGATACCGCCTAAAAGTGTCCCATCTATGGGTTGAATAAAACTGTTTGACATTTAAACTGAATGCAAACAAATGACTTAAGTTAAATTGAATTGCTTGTAATAGAACTGTTTGATCATTTATCTGTGTGTAAACAAATGACTGATGTTCAATTGAATTGTTAGTTATACATAGCAATACTTGGAACTATTTAACTTTATTGACTTATGTTTACAAATCATATATATCTAATATATAAGTATGAACTGGATGTGGCAGTAAATAATCTACAATAGTTGATATATCATAAAACCAAACCAAACCTATACATTTACACTGAATTGGTCAACAAGCATCTAATAGGAAAATACCTTACTTTGAGTTACCAATGAAAATTTGTTTTGCCTGTGTACTATTGGTAACAAAAATATGGTTCAGCCTGTAAAAGGGTTAAGAATAAAATTTTGTCCAGTCATCTAATTGCCACACTGTTCAACAATACCCCACCAGTTGTTGCCTGTAAAAGATTGAAAATTTTTAGACAAAAAGCAATAGGTGTTTTTGTTTGTTTTTTTAATTTTTTTCAAATTGGCCTTTGCAAAATTTATTTGAAGCAGTTTTATTTGTTGACTTGAATTATTCAGGAAAAGATGTGGACAAGAATTTAACACATGCAACTTAATGCAGTCAAATGCTGTTGGTATTTCTGTCAAGCTTTCTTCTTAGTTGCTCTCATATGATATCATATCATGTTGTATCATGGTAAGGAAGAGATACACAGTGAAATAAAGAGTTAATTATTTATTAACTCAAGTGGTACAGTCCAACAAATATTATGTCTCACGCTGTGGGTGTTATGTCCAAAGCTGGTCTTACTACTGACCGAAATCTTACAGAACTTTATTTGTTCTCCATCCCACCACCGGACATGTATGGCACAAGGCCTTTTTTTAAAGTGGGTTCGGACGCAGGGCCGCAGCCTAAACGTGTCAGACAAAATCCAAAATATACCTTTGGCCCCGTCTTGCAGAACTCTTGTGCTTAAGAAACACAATGTTTTTTTTATACCTCCGCGATACCTGAAGTCCATGGTACGAACCACTATACAACACATAATATCATATTGTATCATATAATAATGATAATAATTACAGGTTGTACTACTGCTTATTATTTTAACTCATCATTAGTTTACAACCTGTATTTGAGTAAATAAGTTATAAATTATACAAAAAAATGAGGAGTATACAATTAGAGGATTTATTCAATTTAATACATATCTGAAAATAGAAATATAATAGTTTTAGCAACTGAAATCAGCAAATGAGTTCAAATCCTGGATGTGACTGTTTCAGTTTGCACTAATGCCCTTAGGATAGGCATGAATTCAAGTCTTCCCACACACCTGAGGGGGGGTGTCCTCATGGTGTAATGGTTAAAGCGATGGACTGCAGAATCATGGTAAGCGAGTTCGTACTCCAGTTGCGCTATTACGTTCACTTTCGGACGAATACCCTTGGGAAAGGTATGAACCCCCTTATCTTCCCAGCTATGGGTTAAATAGTACCACTACTGTTCTTCTAGGAGAATTGCTTTGGCATTAAATAACCTACAAAGGTTGATATATTTAGCCAACCCCTCCGCTTGGGCAGGATATGACACAAGGTCAATTTTTAAGCGAAGTTTAACAGGTTTGAATTCAGAGTTTTTTCTTCTCCTAGACTAGTTGCCTCACGAAGGCTAAAGAAGCTAGTCTCTCCTACTATTTACCTATAGCTGGAGGGAGAACAATTGGATTCATACCTTTCCCAAGGGTATTAGTGCTATATGAAATGCAATCAGTCTCGTCTAGGATTTGAACTCTTGTCGCCGTGTCCATTTCCTACGACGATAATCATTACACCACAGGCACCTCCTACAAAGGTTGATATGCCATTAAACAAAGAACCCAAACCAACCCACACACTCGGTCAATAGTAGGACCGACTGAGTTCTTTAGTCATGATAAGGCAACCAGTCTAAAAGAAGGAATAAAACCAGCTCTACTTTGCCTAAAAATTGAGCTTGTGTTGCATCCCGCCTATGGTAGAGTAGTTTTGTAAATACATACTTGAAAAAGCACGTCAAGACTAAATAGGTTAACACATGAAACAATACAAGATTTATATTCTTGTTATTTAATCTGGCACATAGGCTGTTTACAATAACTCTGTGGTCACTCAATTAAGTACTGAACTGTCTCATCTTCATTTAATTTTAGTGACCTGTTAAAAACCAGTGGTTGAAGCATAACTTGAGTCAGGGTCCGTGATGTTTTTTTTTACTTTTATTGTTGGATATTGACTTGAAGACACTCTTTGACATGCCATGTAGATTGCATGGCTGGCATACGAGAAGGAAGTTGGATAGCAGAAGAAAAAATAACAGCAAATGCACCTGTTATCTAAAATAAACAGAATGCAGATGTTCCCTTGATGGAAATGCCGTGTAAGTTGCATAGGTGGCATGCAGTTGTTTTGGTAAAAACGCAGTGTAAATAGTATAGGTGGCATGCTGGAAGAAAGTTTGACACTGAGAACAAAAAAAAGTTAATGTACTTGTTAGCTAAAGTAAAAAGGAAGCAAGCATCTTCCGATGAGAATCCTACCTAAATTGCATGGGTGGCATGCAAAGAGGAGGCATGTCCACATGCAATGTGTAAGCAACAGGTTGGAGATGTGACCATGAGAATTATATATCATATAACCAGAAATTTTGACCTTAAGAGCAGAAAGGCAAAGAGGTTTCACAGAAGATCAGTAATGTCTGCCTCTGTGTGTGTGTACATCTCAGCCATCTTTGGTTTTCTCTCACTCTTTCCTGTCCATATATTTTGGGTAATAAAAATAAAAGAGAAGAAGCTGATTATATTTTCATACGATAGTGTTGTTGTTTTTCTCTGCTATACAACTCTATGATCATTGGTGTTTATAAAATAGCCATTCATTGCTGAATCGTCCCTGAGATATAATGGGTTCAAATGCGGTTGGTGCTTAAAGTGCTATTAGTATTACTTACTTTTTAATTTTTTTAGTTTTTTACCTTTAGTTGATAGCCTGTATTTGCTGTGTTCACTTAGGTTTAAAGTGAAAGTTATAAATTATTATAGGAAGAATAAAATGTATCCACTTGGAAGATTTATTCAATTTAATACATTTGAAAACAGTTCTTTTTTGTTTTACAAGGTCAAAGTATTGGTCACTCTATGAGAATCAAACTCATTAACAATGGTCTTCCAGCTGAGTTTGCTGATAGGTTTTACAGCAAATCAACCCTTGATAAATTATTTAATGCTCAAATCACAACCTGTTAGCTGGAATTAAAATATGCTAACTGTAACCCATATAATGGAGGTGCCTGTGGTGTAATGGTTATCGTCGTAGTAAATGAACACGGTGACACGAGTTCAAATCCTGAACGAGACTGATTGCATTTCACATACCACTAATGCCCCTGGGAAAGGTATGAATCCAATTATTCTCCCTCCAGCTATGGGTAAATAGTAGGGCAGACTAGGTTCTTCAGCCTTGGTGAGGCTACTAGTCTAGGAGAAGGAAAACTCTGAATTCAAACCTGTTAAACTTCGCTTAAAAATTGACCTTGTGTCATATTGTACCATATTCGCAATTAACACTATGTGCGAAATGGACATATAATGTTCATTACTATAGAATATATAAAGAACATAGGAATCTCAGAATTCAAAAACACATAACGACTTCTTGTTCAGGTACGAAACCTTTTTATTAACTTTGAGTTAAAGGTTTCGACGTAAGGAGGAGAGACACAATCTTCTATGCTGTCTTATTCATTTGGCCCCCAACTCGAGTGTCCCCCCATAGGGCGCAAGTTCGCCTCGTGCCTGCGAGCTCCAAAATCGATCCTTCTCGTTTGGTGTCTAGTACCTGACTCTTATTTTCTTCAAATTCTCACACAAACTTCTGCGTGCTTCTGGTGCGTGACGTCATCTGCACCTTGTCACCCAGCATCGTCTTGGACTGTTATGACATCTGAATGACACCTCCATCCGCCTGCGTGTACCCGCGTTAACACCTGCCTCAATTGCCTCTAACTAACCCATGTGCTGAGCCGAAAGGTTCTCAGCCTAACTAAACTCAAAGGCATGAACCGAAATCCCTCGGCTATTTTATAACAATATCCTGCCCGAGTGGAAAGGTTAGTAAATACGGTAACCAATATAATATGAAATAATGTAAGATTTGTTTTAGCACATATATTTACCCAACCCCTTTACATGAGCAGAATGTGACACAAGGTCAATTTTTAAATGGAGTTTAAATTTAGAGTTTTCCTTCTACCAAGATTTAGAGCACAGACTGCCCTACTATTTAATCATAGTTAGAAGGAGAATAGTTGGATTCATATCTTTCCCAAGGCTATTAGCACCATGTGAAATGCAAACAGCCTTGTCCAGGATAAGAACTAGGTATGCCGTGTCTGTTTTCTATGATAGTAACCACCTCTTGAGCATATAGTATATAATTAATATAGTAAGTAAATTTGGTGACTGTTGTTGAGGGGCGACCAGAAGGCTCCCTTTTCAATAGCTACTACACTGAGGTGTAAGGGAGGGCGCTACTCCTTTCCCTGGATTGCTCCACTTTACCCTTGATACATACCGTATATTGCTGAGTGATAAGCAAGGAGGTATTAAGTACCATTTTTAAAGTCTTTGGTATGATACGACCTGGGATTGAACCCCATAGTATATAATTAATATAGGTAGTAATATAGGTAATACTGGTTAAAAAGTTTGATAATTGGTGTATGCTCTCATGCTTATGCTTCATTACAAATCCAGAGAAATTATTGTGCGAAGGGTAAAGTTTTCAGGGAAAAGTAACAAAATAATTTAATGGAAGAAGGGCAAGAATGTTTGCCAATCTTGAAGTATATTTTTCTTTCATTATTTTGTGTTTTTTTTTCTTTTTAGAGAATTGACTCTTCCCCCACTGCCATTACCGGATGAGGAATTTATCAACATATTGGAGAACAAGTTGACTGTTGGTGATGGCTGAAAGACCTGATGTGGATGGTAAGATCATCAACAAATATTGACAAATCATCAAATAAACATTTTCAGATAAGTCACATTCCACACTGTCTGAGAACAAATATGTGTGTCTGTGTTTCTCTTTCAGGTTGCTTGAATTTTTCTAATTCATCCTTTACCAGTCAGAAAGGATAGTTTGGGATAGTTATAACTCCTTTTTTTCTATGGAGTTTGCTGGTTTCAAAAACACTCCCTCAACCAGGTATGCAGGCCAAAAACCATATTCTGGATCCACAAGCAAACCTGCAAGGTCAGTGAGAAAACATTAGCTTTGGTTTCAAAGAGCTTTCCTCCAAGGCAATATCTGCTTAGCAAGGCTGACTTTATTGCTCAGTGCCTGAGGTGCTACCAAAAAGAAATGCTGACAGGACCTTGCATTTTTTGTAATAGCTGTGCATGAATTTCAATTTGTACATGGTTCCTCACTATAAAATGACCTTGTATCAAATCTGACTTGGTGGAAGGTTGGATAAATATCCTTTTCATACCAGAATATTAGAAACATATGTGGAATTCTGAATAATGCAATTGTTGTTTAATTGGAGTTTAATTGGTAGTTTAATTGGAGTTTAATTGGTAGTTTAATTGGTAGTTTAATTGAAGTTTAATTGGAGTTTAATTGAAAACAAATGCTGTTTAGTTTGACTTAAATTTTCCACCATTATGTGAAAGGGTGTATACTCATTATTGGTACATTAATAATTAATAATAATTGAACAATATAAATGACTTGAAAATTTATTAATGAATTTTGATTATCCCACTTATTTACGCATTTCTCATTCAAGTAGCTTGAACTTTTCTTATTTGTCCTCTCCGTATCAAAAAGTATAGATTAGAATAGTTTTTTAACCCTTTTTTCTGTAAGGTGTCAAGCACTCCACCCACGACCTGGCATGTAGACTTAAAAACCATTCTCTGCACTCTTTGGAACATTAGAAACATGATACTTGGAATTCTGGAGATGTACTTAGCGTAACTGTTGTAGGAAGTGGAATTGGCAACAGGAGTTCAAATCCTGAATGAGACTGCTTGTTAATGCCCTTGAGAAAGGGAGGAATCCATGTTAATGGTTAAGTATACAACACCTGCTTGAATATAAACATTAAAAAATCTTGGATATCTCAAATTAAAACACAAAAAAAAAAACATTCTCATTACAATTATTATGGATTTCTGTGAGAAGATATTAAAAAAAAAAAAAAAATTCTTGTATTCATCTCATTTTCTTTCTGAAATCATCTAAATTAAGCCAGTTTTATTTTTTTCTATTTTAAGTATCTAAACAATAAAGAAATACAGGTGTGTTGGTGGGGGTGGGGAGGGTAGTTCCTATCCACATTTTCTTTTTTTTTCTTTTTTTTTTCTTTTTTTTTTTTTCACTCACTTAGCTAGAATCTGTTTGCCATAGCTACTTTGCTGCACATGTGAGTTTTCTCCTGTGTGAATGAAGATCTTTCTTCCTGGATCTTAATGGGTACATTTTATGTATATATAATGTTTCTCTGCATGTCTGCATTAAAAGTGTCTCTACCATCATATTGTTTTACTCATTTTCTTTCTCCTTTACTCATATTGATTGATTTGTGCACTGAAGAGAGCCAGGATTATTTCTCTATTCTGTTGTGTGCATACAAACTTCAGTCACAAAGAGAGAGGAAGAAAAGTGTCGTCATTTTTTTCTCAGTTCTAAATGATAATAGAGGTCAGGCTATAGAGGGTCATATCTTCAGATTCAAGGGTGAATAATTATTTTAGGTCGAAGAAAATGATATTTTTCTTCCTCAATTCTAAATAATTATAGAGTCAGGTTATAGAGGGTCATATTTTCAGATTCAAGGGTGAATAATTATTTTAGGTCGAAGAAAATGATATTTTTCTTCCTCAATTCTAAATAATTATAGAGTCAGGTTATAGAGGGTCTGTTGCCCTGATGGATGGCACCTGATATTTGCTGGCAGCAGATTCTGTATCGATGCTGAAAGAAGATATGCACCAATCGAAGGTGAAGCAGCGGCAATTGCATGGGCTTTAGAGAAATGCCGTATATTCGTCATGGGCTGCCCTAACCTCATAGTGGTCACAGACCACGAACCCCTAAAAGGAATATTTGGGGACAGGGACCTGAGCAAAATTCAAAATCCCAGATTGTTCAGGCTAAAAGAAAAAACACTAAGGTACAGATTCACGATCCAGCACTGTCCTGGGAAATGGCACAGAGCTTCTGATGCTGTTTCCCGTAACCCAACTAGCGTATTGAAATCACTGCTTGATGTATTGCCCGCTAAACCAACACAATCAGACGTGACAGAATCTGATGACATGGATGATTGGGTCGCATCAACAACAACCATGGCAACATTTGGAGCAAACAGCAACACAGCTCTGACCTCACCAGACCTCATTCGTGCGGCTGGACACAGCGACCCACAATACATCGAACTCATTAAGACAATACAAAAGGGATTCCCGAGAACACGCATTCTCACAGCACCAGGGATCCGTGAATACTGGGAAGTGAGGCACCGCCTCAGTGTTGACAACGACCTAGCACTGTTGGATCAAAGAATCATAATCCCCACTTCACAACGCACAAAGATCCTCCGCAGCCTACATTCAGCCCATCAGGGTGAGGTCGGCATGAAGGCCCGTGCAAATGAATCAGTCTACTGGCCTGGGATGAATGCCTCGATTCGCACTACCAGAGCCAACTGCACGGAATGCTCAAGGATCGCCCCTAGTCAACCAAGGGAGCCCATCACCTTAACGGTATCACCCGATTGGCCGTTTCAACAAATAGTATTGGATCTATTCCATGCGGGGGGGCAAACATACCTTGCATGTGCTGACAGGCTAACTGGCTGACTCATTATACACCACTTGAATCAAGGGCAAGCTAATGCATCGAGCCTAATTTCTATCTGCCGAGACATCTTCCAGACATACGGAGCCCCTGAAGAACTAAGCAGTGATGGTGGGCCACCCTTCAAGTCTTCCACGTTCACACAGTTCCTGAAGGACTGGGCTGTAAAGCACAGACTGTCGTCTGCTGCCTACCCTCAGTCAAATGGTCGGGCAGAACTGGCTGTCAAAACAGCCAAAAGAATAATAATTGGAAACACAGGACCTCAGGGGTCCTTGGACAACGATAGGGCAGCCAGAGCCGTTCTGCAATATCGAAATACGCCCATCCAAAACATTGGTTTGTCCCCGGCCCAATTGTTGCTCCACCGCCGACTGCGTGACTTTGTGCCATCCCACCCAACATTATACAAATCACATGCAGAATGGATAACCGCGGCTCGAAACCGTGAAAAAAGCCTATCTCAGCGCAATGCCCGGCTCATAGAAAAAATACAACCGCACCGCCCACACACTACGCCCACTCTTAAAGGGGCAAATAGTGTCTATCCAGTGCACAAACAACAATCGGTGGAATACAACAGGCCAGATCATTGAAACTCTCCCTCACAACCAATACCGGATCAGAGTTAATGGATCAGGGAGGATAACCTTGCGGAACCGCAGATTCCTCAGGAAACTCAGAACCCCGGTAACCCCACATCCAATTCTAAGTCCTTCCAATGGAACACCAATACTAGAAAGGGATGATGAAAGCAAAACACCGGCACTGCAAACCACAGACAGTGAAAATGCACCACAGCCACCCCTGCCACCGAACAGTACCAACCAGCCAACGGTGACAACGCAGGCCAAACCCGCTCGAGCTTTATCCTGTCTGCTCCCACACAACAAACCAGGATTGAAAGAACTTATCCCCCCCGAAAGACCATTGCCCATGGGGGTAGGGGGAGATATAGAACATCAATGAATAGCACTCACCTTCAAGCCAATAGTAACATGGCTGGCTCCTTGAAGTTATTTATTGTATTTTTAAAAAAATATGTGGGGAAATACAAATTTGGCACAAGGCCTAAAAATTGGGTGGGGAAGGCTGGTCTACACTATCCTAATCTCTAACTTAACTAGACTCATTCACTGACCAATACATATCTCCAAATTAAAAAACACCAAAATACCTCAAAAGAACATATCACTATCATACTGCATTCACCAAAAACAACAATCACCAAAACACTACTGCTCCATGGACTTCTAAACTTAATCCCATATTTACAAAGTGAGGGGGAGGGGAGCGATTTTAAAAAACTAAACGAACGCTATATACATTTATTAAAAACTCCCCTAAAAACGAAAATGAACAAAACATATATACATTATGATGGTTAGTATGGGGTCCCCCCCACGTACTAAGACATGGCAGAAAAAGGAGTTAACCAGTCGAAAATAGTGTCGAAGGAGGAAAAATAATCAAATAAGATAAATAAATAGTACAAAATATAAGTAAACAATAAATATGAATTAACATAAGCCCTCCATCGCACTCCTGGAGAACTCCAATTCCTGTCACCTAACAGGGGGAAGGGAAGGGGGAGTGAAACAAAAGAAGGGGACAAAAAAAGGGGGCCCAATGACCTTGCATACTCTAGCTAAGTTAACTAAATTAGGAACAAACTAAATCAAAATGGCCTAAAAAATTCTAACTTACCTGGGCTGGGTGGTCACGTCCTTCCGGTAACTCAAAATTCTTAAGTCCCTGGAATGTCCAAAGTGAAAGTAAGGTTGGCTCCTACCACGCGACACAAGCGCGCAACAGTCACCCACCTTTCGCCAAACTCCAGCGAAGAGAGTCTCTTTCTCTCAGACCGGATTTTGACTTTGATTTGGTGTTTGTAAAATGCCACCAGGGTCTGAGAAGAAAAAGACTCATCCTCGTAGAGTTCCTTCTTTCTCGTCGTCCACATCACGACACGCATAACGCCGAGTAAGCAGAGAAACACATAGTGTTCCTGTCTGTTCAACCTCGGTACCACATTGCTGCACACAGAACTGGCTTCCAGGACAAAAAACTTTCCATTGAGGATGCGGACCATGTAGCCTTCAAGAAGCTTGCACAGCGGCCGTACGACCGGGCAGTGAAAGAAGGCGTGACTAATAGTCTCCTCCAAATCACCGCACCGGCCGCACTCAGGCGAAATGGCCTGTTGCGCTGCAAACAATTTCTTGCCGACCCAGAGGGCATTCCGAATGACCAGCCAGGTGAGGGAAGCCTCGTCATTATTGAGACACCTCATCCTGGGGGCCCAAGGCCACAGTAAGCGACCCTCCGCCTCCGTCACACCGAGCTCGCCAATCAGACCATCGCTAGCGGCCCCCCTAACTAAACAACGATATAATGCCTTACTCGACAACGGCCGGCTGTCAGAGAGACCTGTCTGCAGCCGAGAGAGAACTTTCAAAGCATGCCGGCACTCGCGATAGAAGGGGCATTCGCGTCTGGGCAACCGATGGGCCTCCCCATCAGCAAAATGCACACTTCTTAGCGACGGGAAAGACTGTTTAGCGTCTTCTTTCCAGACGCTTCCCGCCGCCGTGTCTCGTGAACACATCCGGTCTAGGAAAGTAAGACGCAAAGTATGGCGCCGTACCTCGACGTTAGGTACTCCTAGACCGCCTTCAGAAGGGTGAAGGTAACAGATCTCCCGTCGCACCAAAGGATGTCTCTTTGCCCAGAGAAACTGGAAGAGAATCCTTTCCAGCTTGAATAGGATGGTGGCCGGGATAGGAAGCACTGAAAGTCGGTATACGGCTAGGGAGTAGATGTGCGAACAGCACACCTCAGCCCGACCCTTAAGGGAAAGCCGTCTACGCAGCCACAACTCAGTTGCGGCTACGACCTTATCCAGTACTTCCGACCAATTTTTTTCCAATTGAAGATCAGGCCCAAACCAGACACCGAGTATCTTGCACGGACCGTCTTTCCAAATGAAAGGGCCGGGAAGGGCATAGCCTTTCCACGAGCCCAACCGCAAGCCGACAGACTTTTCGCGGTTAATCTTGGCCCCTGTTACAGCTTCGTACCTTCCGATTTCTTTGCTCACCTCCTCCACCTCGGCACTGCTCGTTACAAGCACGCTGACGTCGTCAGCGTATGCAGTGTACCTGGCTACCTCACTGGCGCCAGGTAGCGTGAGGCCGCGTAGGACCGGGTTCGCCTTTATCCTGCGTAGAAAAGGCTCTAACGCCAGGATATATAACATAGGCGATAACGGGCAACCTTGCCGAATCGATCGAGTCAGAGTGAAGGGCTCCGACCTTACCCCATTCACCTCCACCATGACTCCGGGGGACGCATAAAGGAGACGTATCCAGGTGCGAAAATCAACCCCGAAGCCGGCCGAAGACAAGACAGCCTCCAGAAAAGCATGGTCAACCCTATCGAAGGCCTTGGACTGATCTAAATTGATCAGCGCGGCATTTCCGTCGACTTTTTCTACGATCGTGCGGACCAGATGAAGACTGTCCTGGATAGTCCTACCCTTCACAGCACAAGTCTGCTCGGGGCAAATCAGACTAGGCAGGACAGTCTGCAAACGGTTTGCCAGGATCTTCGCCAAAATCTTTAAGTCAGTGTTAAGCATCGTTAAAGGGCGAAAGTTACTAATCCCATCCCCACCATGTTTGTTCTTACGAAGCAACTTCACTATACCCCTGGTGAAGCGTCTGGGTATAGTACCCTGCCTCATCCAGTTGTTATAGATGGTTGCCAGCAAGGGGACAAACATGTGCGACAACCTCAAGTACACTTCATAGGGCAGACCATCAATTCCGGGGGACTTGTCCAGCCCGACCGACTTCAGTGCATCCCGAATCTCCTCCCCCTTTATGCGCCCCTCACACCCAGCCGCTTCAGTCGCCGAAAGACGAGGAAAGTCGGCAAGATAGGTGTCGAACTGAGCAGAACTCAGTCCGGGCTCCCTGGTGAAAAGCTTCAAGAAATACTGCCGGAACTCACCACAGATGGCTTCGTTTGTAGTTCGACGGAGCCCCTCCGGCGATGTGACACTGGCGATATGCCGATCTGTAGCATGCCTGAGTTCCTCGGCCCGTAATTCCTGGGCCATATTCGTCGCCTCGCACGACATTCTCTTTAACCTAGCCCTAACTACCAGAGCTTGGTACTCCTTAATTTGCAAGGAGGCCAGCTCGGCCTTAGCTACGTTAACTTGCCCACTATCTCCCGCCAACACCGCCCTATCTAGCTTATCCTTAATCGACCTTTGCTCCGCTACCCTAGCTGACTTGAGTCTCCTACTATAGTCGGCAGCAAAGGATCTAATGCTATCCTTAAGGTTAGCCCACCACCTATTTCCCATAATAGCCCCCGTCAATTCCCGCTTTATCGTTAGTTCTAGCTGGTTCCGGAAGTCAGCCTCCGCCAAAAGGGAAAGGTTGAATTTCCAGTAACCAGACATCCTACATCTAGCCTTATCTAACCTAATCGACACACATAAAAATTTGTGGTCGGAATCTTTATATGGCTCAAAACTTGGACCACCTAAATAGTCTAAGTCGACTCGCTTAACTAACACTCGGTCCAAATAGCTATAAAGCTGGGCCGAGGCGCCCCTACCGGTCCAAGTCCAAACTAACTTATTTGGATGCCTTTCGCGAAATTTGTCAGCGAGATCAAGTCGCTGTACAAACTCGCGAAAATATCTGGCATCCAAAGTGTTAGTACCCGAACTAATAGCCCCTCTATCTAAATTGGGATCAAGGACGGCGTTCCAATCTCCCACTAAAATTACCCGCTTCGACGGACTGACGTACGGCTCGATGCGCCGGAAAAACGCAGGGAGCTCACTAGTAGCGTTGGGTCCATAAACCCCAATCAGCCGAAACGCCTTATCCTTTATGGTAACGTCCACCATGCAAAGTCTGCCCGCCGGATCTGAAAGAACAAGAGCACACGTGGCGCCCAGGCGTCTACTTATCAGCCAGGTGACACCTCTGGAACGACCATCAAAACATGCTGAGAAGGACAAATAGTCCTTCGACAGAATATCTTCATGGAAGTTGAAATCAAAACGAGTCTCCTGCAAACAACATATATCAATGCCGCGACGCTGGAGGTATAAAAATAGGTGGGATCTTCTCGATTCCGACCTCAGGCCGCGGCCATTTATACTCGCCAATCTTAAATCCATCATGAACATTACAGGGGTTGAGTGCCCGGACTAAACATGGCTGGGGTCAGGACTCCGACGGTCTGGCTCATGGATCCCGTGGCCATCTCATTATTGATGGCTCCGTCATGAGCGAGACCCCCGACGTCCCGCGGAAAAGTTAATTTTAAAGCCCTATAAAGGGAGGGGTGCAAGACAACAGGGACCCTCCCAACGAGCCCCTTACAGGATGCAAGATCGTCTTTTATGAATGATATAGGGCCGAGGGCCTCGTTGGCTTCCCCGAGCATTTTCATCACACCTTCCGACCCTCGGCCCTTCCGAATGACGGTGGTGATCCATGTGTTGGGAAAATTTTTAGGGTCCTCCACATTGCAACCGTTGACTTCTTTGAAGTTGTGGAGGACCCTTAAGTCTTTCAACAGCTGCGGCTGGACCTTATGAAGACGATCCAGGGCCCCCTCATCCACCCGGCAGATGTTTAAACCGGTGTGATGACGTGGTTTATCCTTTTTTTTTATATGTTTGGGGACCTCATCCCCCGAGCTGTCGATTGACGAGCTCCGCTGCCGTTTCTTTGGTGTGGTAGATGGTGATGATGAGGTTGCTGTTGCTGGTGGTGCTGGTCTAGTTGGTGGTGATTCCAACGGCAGCGGAGGGGGGGTGGGTCCCTTTTTCTTCTGTATTAAGACGGACATGAGAGGTGGAGGCATGGATCTATGAGGTGGTGTTGTTGGTGGCGGTCGGATGGTACGAGGATGTCTAGGTGATGAAGGGGTGGAATGAGAGGACCCTGGTCGTGGAGATGATTTTCTCTCCTGGTCCAGCCGCTTTTTAAATTCGAGTAGTTTTTCAAACTTCTCCCGGCCTGGGCTGAAGCATCTGACCTTGGGAGGAGTGTGTTGTTTGGGTGGGGTCTTGAATGGGCCTTTATTTTTTGGGGGGGATGATTTTTGGGCATATGTGGGTAACTTGTTGGTATTGGACGTTTTTGAGGGGGGGGTTGAACTGTCGGTGCCCACCTGGGACGACTTTTGGGAGCGAGGATCCTCAGGTTGGAGCTTCCTCCCACCTTTTCCCACAGTCAGCCACTCAGCCTTCGCCTCGTCGGAGTTAACCGTAGGGGACGAAGGGGGAGTGGGGTTTTTTTTACCCGCTGGTGTGGGCGAGACTACGGGAGCCTCCTTTTCTGGGTTGTTTTTAACAACAGGTGAGAGGGTACCGGGTTTATGGTCGGGCTTCTTCGGGGCCTTCTTCCCCGGGCAAACTGCGGAGAGGTGACCAATCTCGCCACAGTGCCAGCAGGCGGGTTTCCTTCCCGATACTATTACGGGAAGCCTGCGCCCTTCCACCTCCAACCAGTTGGGAACGGAGTAGAAGGTTTTCATATCCAACATGATATCGAACCTCCATTCCCCGCGCATTCCATCGTGTGTTGCTGAGACGATGTCACCAAACTGAAGCATATAGGCGGCTAAGTTTGCGTCTCGAAGGAAGCTAGGGACCTCGTATACTGAAACCGTGGTCCGCCGTCGCCCCATATATTCTGTTCTAAAAAAATATTCCTTGTTTTCAAGGGGTTTTTTTGTTAGGGCGACGGCTTCTTCTGTGGTCGGTAACAATATATCCCAGAAAGCGTAAGAAGCACCAGCGATTATCACTTGTGCCTTTACGCCCAGGCTGGAAATTTGACGAAGGACCATGTCTTTTGCGGGCTTAACGATTTTTCTGGATCGTTTGTCCACTAAAAAGACAGACACCGTTCTTTTTATCTGGTCTTGTCTTACCTCCTCCAAATTGAACATAAGGCCATGCTCCTGTATTTCACTGGAGATGGCCTTTGCTCGCTGGAGCAGGTCGTCGACCTCGACCTGTATTTTCGGGGGGGCTGTCCAACTATTTTCTTTTTTATCTCCCCCTTTTTGGGGAGATGATTTTTCATCCTTTTCTGGGGAAGGTGATTTTTTGGGGGGCGTTTTTTCTTTCTGGTCAGGGGAAGGGGCATTTTTCGGGGCAGGTGATGTATTTTTCTTCTTTTTCACCTGGGGGGGAGGGTCACCCTTACTAGGTGAGAAAAGGGCCTTTATGGCCGAGCCTTCTGCCCGGCCGGCCATAAATAATGTGCTAGATGAAAGAATGAATGTAGAAATGAAGAGGAGAAAAAAAACAAAAAAAACAAACACAAAAAAATGGGAGAAAAAGCACTTAACTTTTGTTTTTTCCAACCGGGTCAGAAAATTTCAGCCCAGCCGGGAGAAGTTGTCGTGATGAGGTGGTAAAATCCGATGGAATGATTTCACTGAAAATAAACTGATTTTTTTAAAAAAACCGGTCAAAATTTGGACCAATCTAGACAACTGGCTGGCGCCTTGAAAAGCTAGCCAGCTAAAGCTCACCTCTTTTATTAAAGAGTGCATGAGCAGCATGTGTACAGCATGTGGATTGGCTCACTTCACGAGAATGGACCTATCCAACTCATTTGCATGAGTGGTATCCATTCATCTATTTATCCTCAACAGAATTACTGAGGGGGGTCTTTTTGGATATACTCTATTGAGTTAACCAATATTCTACAGGGTGAATAATTATTTTAGGTCGAAGAAAATGATATTTTTCCTCAATTCTAAATAATTATAGAGTCAGGTTATAGAGGGTCATATCTTTAAATTCAAGTGAGGATAATTATTTTAGGTTGTCTGATTTACAAGAACTCTAGAATACAAAAATATTTTTTGATCCAAATTGAGACAGTGCCTGTTATTTATGTGTGGGACATCTGATTTTATCAAAAATTTTGTCTTTATTTTATTGTTGAGACTTATTCTCATTTTTTTCTAAGAATGGATTCTGATCTTGACCCGTGGACATATATGCTACTTGACCATTTGCCAACAACTGCAGAATATGTTCAAACTGTTGTTAGTCTGCTGTCTCAATTTTGACCAAAAGATTGTATGCTTTTTTGGTTGAGCAATTTTAGCTTGATATCTAGTTTGTCACTGGTGGACTGTTTAAAGGATTTTACATGTTTTGAAAAAAAAAAAATTATACATTTTTATTATTCATTACGTATTAATAGTCAGTTTATTGTTAATCTAAGAAGATGCATAGGAAAAGTCACTGTGGTATAATGGCTAAAGTGCTGGATTGCATCCTGTAAGCAAATGAATTCAAAATCCGGTCATGTAATTATGTTCTTTCAGACTAATATTTTTGGGAAAGGTATGAACCCCTCCTTATCTCCGCAGCTATGGGTTTAATAGTATCACTGCTGTTCTTCTACTAGAATCGCTTTAGCATTAAATGACCCACAAAGGTTGATATGCCATTAAACAATGAAACCAAATAAATAGATAAATTTTGAAAAATTCAAATTTTCTTGGAATTTCTAAAATTGCGTCCCCTACATAAATGACAGATACTATTTCAATTTTGAGTGAAAAATTTTGTTTTTTTTGTTTTTGGTGCTTTAATGACCAAACTTTTCTTTAAAAAAAGAAAATAATCTTCACTTGAATTTGAAGATATAACCAAAAAATGGCATCTTTGAAATTTGTTTACTACTTCACTTACCGCTGTAGTAATATCTCATCTACTGAAAGCAAAGTCAACATATGCATAGGGAAGATGTGGACTGCTATTGACAGGTTGTTGATCAAGTGGAAATCTGATCTTTTTGATAGAATAAAATGAGATTTCTTCCAAAGTGTAGCTGTGTCAGTATTACTACATGGTTGCACCACTTGTACTCTAAGAAATGTGTTGTATACTCATATGCAGATGCATGCATAAACACAACGACACAATAATAAAGCCAACACAATAAAGACAAGCGACACAGTCTTTTAGAAAAATATACCACTCACTTTATTTGAAAGGGGTGTGTGTGAGAGGGAGTTGGAGACCGAACAAAACTGCCACATATTGACCTCCCCACTCTTATGGCCATCAGCGTTGTGTCTTTCTTGTCCTCCAGGGTTCTGCTGGGTGCTGGCTTTCTCTGCTACATCTTGTCTTCAAACTCTCTGATCTCCAAAACTGGTTGAATTTCTTGTGCACTGAGTTATATAATAGGTCAACACCCACTCAATATCTCCCCATAACTGGCCATCGGAATGTGTCACTTCCGCCGTCTTTGGAATGGCATGTTTGGCAGGGTCGGAGGTCAATATACAACACCTGGAGCAATAAATGATGGGGAGGATTGAGAGAAGGAGTCAAGGGAATCTACGCTATCAGCATATTGATGATGATGAATAATAATAACAAACAGGACTTGTGGAAATTCTACCAAACAAAAAATATCCAGAAGAATTGTTTAGTTTGGTTTGGTTTCTTTGTTTAATGGTGTATCAATCTTTATGGGTTATTCAATGCCAAAGCCATTCTTTGAGAAGAACTGCAGTGATATAGTTAACTGATAGCTGGGGGAGATAAGGGGTTTCATACCTTTATCCAAGTGAGCATAATAGTGCAAGTGGAGTTCTAACTTGTTTATTCCAAGGCTGCAGTTCAGCACTTTATCGATTATGCCATGGAAACTTCCCCACCAGAAGAACTATTTAACTAAGAAAGAAAGATTTGCAATTTTATTACATATAAATCCTATTGCTGCCTTTGCAATATATTATATTTATATATTATATTATATTATATGTATTATATTATTTATATATTATTTTTATATATTATATTATATATATTATATTATTTATATATTATATTATATTATATTATATAAGATATTTAGAATAAATTCAACTACATTCTATGATTGTGTACAAAAACTTCCCCACCAGAAGAACTATTTAACTAAGAAAGAATGATTTGCAATTTTATTACATATAAATCCTATTGCTGCCTTTGCAATAAACCATAAAAAAAATATATAATAACCATCTGTATAATATTTAATACATGGTAATGATGGTAGTAGTAAAGAGAGAGAGATGAAGAAATGAATGATTGAGTATAAGAAAAATAATGATTGATGAAAAAAAAGTATCAGTCTTCACAACAAAAATAATCTTTATTTTAAATAGACTAAGAAGATAAATAAATAACAAGTCGAAGTTTTCATTTTTTTTTAAGAATAAATTAAGATGAAACAATTTTTTTTTTTTTTTTTGATTGAACACACTCTAAATTTATGATTCTAAAAGCAATAAACTTTTTAGCAAACTTTTTTTGTTTTTGTTTTTTTGTTTAGTTTTTTTTTTTTTTTTTTTTTTTTTTTTGAGTGCATTTGTTTACTGTTGTCAAATATTTGCCACTGTCTTTGTTAATGAAGCCATGGGCTAGGCCAATCATTTGGTTGAGGAAGAGGGTGAAGGAATATCCCATTTCGCTGCAGGGAGGGTACTTGGATGAATTTAATGTGCAAATGAATCAACAGCCAATCTAAATTATATTATAGAAGATATTTAGAATAAATTCAACTACATTCTATGATTGTGTACAAAAAGTTCAGCCGAAAATATTTCTAGAAACATTTTTTTAGCAATAATCTTACCTAACAACACTTGCTATGTGTCCCTTTTGCACATCAATTAGGAAGGCCCTTTAGAACAAGGTGATTGACTTAATATCACTTATCTGCTTAGCAGAGTTAAGTTTATCACTAGACAACTGAGGCGTCCTTTAAGGAGAATGTTGATGGGACCAAGCATTTTTTCAGATAAACATGCATAACTCTTGATTCATGCATGCCCCCTCTACATTAAAATGACCTTGTGTCAAATCTGGCCTTGTAGGAGGTCGGATAAATCCTTCAATTAGTGATTAAGTGTAGGTTTGGTTTCTTGGTTTAATGGCATATCAAGCTTTGTGGGTTATTTAATGCCAAGCAATCCTTATAGAAGAACAGTTGTACTACTGGGGTGGATAAGGAGGTTCATACTCTTCTGTTGGGTATTAATCTGAAAGTAAATGCAATTGTTCAGCTGGAGTTTGAACCTACTTACTAAGGTGTCACAGTTCAGCATGTTAGTCACTACACCATGGAATCTCCCCTGGATTAAGTGCATGGCATCTGCTTAAATATAAACACTGACACACACAGAAAATTAAAAAAGAAAATATGTTTTACATAATAACCTTCTGCTCTGTCAGTGTAGTTTAAAATAAGCTGACTGTATCTCTTGCTGATAGGTAACATTTCTTCTCCCACTCAAAAAAAGAGGTGTCCTGGGTAAGACATTGAACTGCATCTGATGGTGAGGTTCCTGTTTATTGCCATTACTCCCAGCTCTACTCTAACTTGGAGTAGGAGTACTTGGTAGGATCCTATATATTGGTCAAATAAAAGTAAAGTTGGCGACCGGAGTTGAGGGTGACCAGAAGGCTCCCTTTTCAATAGCTACTATACCAAGATGTAGGGGAGGGTGCGACCCTTTCCCAGAATTGCTCCAATTTACCCTTGATACATACCTTATATTGCTGAGTTTTAAGCAAGGAGGCATCAAGTACCATTTTTAAAGTCTTTGGTATGACGCGACCCGGGATTGAATCCAGGTCTCCCGTACCATTGGCGAATACTCTATGCACTAATCTTGTTAAAAATTATTCATATCCAATTGGACCATGTGCAAAAACAAAAAGACTAAAAAAAAGCAAATCTTTTTAAGAAACAACTACTCAAAAAATGTAAATGCAAATGTACAATGAATACATTTCTCTGACCTCTTGGCATACAGTTGTTGTAAACAGGCTGACATAGTGTTAACATCAATCAATTAATCACCTCTCCTTTGGTCCAGTAAGTATACATACCAAATTCGTAACCTTTACATCAAACTATTGGTCTAATAGAGAACAAAAACTTCTTAGGCGGTTAGAGTGTTCGCCAATGGCCCGGGAGACCTGGGTTCAATCCCAGGTTGAGTCATACCAAAGACTTTAAAAATGGTACTTGATACCACCTTGCTTAACACTCAGCATTATAAGGTACGGTTCAAGGGTAAAGTGGAGCAATCCTGGGAATGGAGTAGCGCCCTCCCCTACACCTTGGTGTAGTAGCTATCGAAAAGGGAGCCTTCGGGTCACCCTCGACTATGGTCGCTAACTTTACTTACTTACATAACCCTTACTTGAATGACTGCTGGCGGCACAACATGATGATGAGGATGATGATGATTGGTCTAATAGAGAACAAAAACTTCTTCCCAGTTATTAATATAGATGAGATTAGATGTGTTACATAACCCTTACTTGAATGACTGCTGGCGGCACGACATGATGATGAGGATGATGATGATTGGTCTAATAGAGAACAAAAACTTCTTCCCAGTTATTAATATAGATGAGATTAGATGTGTTACATAATCCTTACTTGAATGACTATTTAGTACCTATCTCCTTACTTTGCTTCATATTTTGGTTATCCCGTCTCTCACTTTGTGTCACTCTGTCTGTGTCTCTTTTGTTTTGCTATCTTTGTTCTTATTCATTGTCCTCTGTTGTCTTCTCCCATTGTTCTATATTCTTTTCTACTGGGATGAAGAATAACAATGTAATCACATTATGATGTGCACGTAATTTATTTATTGCTTTGGCAGCACTTTCCTTTTATCATCCATTGTGGCCCATGAAGTATTAGCCAGCAGGGATGGAATATTCAACTGCTCGTCAAGCATTTCCCACTTACTGATTAACTCATAACTAACTTCTGGAACTGCTATGGTAATCTGAGTGAAACTATCCAGTGAGAACCATGGTCTCGGATTGACCTTAACCTAGTTGGCCTGGGCTGTTAAATACTCTGACTGCATCTCTGCAGAGGGGCAAGACCCCCTCAATGAGTATTCTGGATATTACACTTAACAATCTGATAGTTAGGCTCAGGTAATGCTGGAGCTTTAGGGAATGCAGAGTACCCCTTTATTGCCATTGCTCCCAGGTCCACTCTGGCCCAGAGTGGTAGCATCTAATAGGGTCCTATCCATGGATGAAATAAAACAGTTTGACATTTAAACCAAGTGCAAACAAATGACTTATGCTAAGTTGAATTACTTGAAATCGAACTGTTTGACTCTTAACTGTGTGTAAACAAATGACTGATGTTTAATTGAATTGTTAGTTATTCATAACAATACTTGGAACCATTTAACTTCGACTTATGCTAAATTGAATTGCTAGAAATACAACTTCCTTGCCATTACTCCCAGGTCCACTCTAACCCAAGTGGTAGTACCCGTTAGGGTTCCATTTATTGGTTAAATAGATTGCTTCAAAAATCATTTACATCCAATATGACTTTCAAAAAAAGACCCTCTCAAATATTTTCACAAAATGTGTATGGACATACAATGAGCACAATTCCTTAACCTTGGCATAAAATAACCCTTGATAGGTTTACATGCCAGATCAATCAATAATGTAGAGTGTTATAATCTGTTTTATTATGGCTGACAAAAATTACAATGGAAAAGATTTCCAGAAACAATTTTAACTCTTATCACATTTAACCTTTTATCTACCAATCTGCATATTGTTGGGTTGCATTTGACACCCAGTAGGTAATGTGTTAAATATGAAACAATTGCTTATCTATAAACACTGTCATATCTTGGATATATCAAATTAAAAAAAAAAGCTAAATTTAGGTTTGCATAAATAGAAAAGGTTTTGGAGTTGATATGAGTAAAATAACAAATTTGATTGTTGAAATTACAAATTATTACCATCATATCGTAAGATCTCCTAAATGATATATGTATTTATTAATCCCTCCTCATGAGCAAGATGTGACGCAAGATCTTTTTTTAAGTGAAGTTCAACAGGTTTGCATTGTTTTCCTTCTTCTAGACTGACTGCCATACCATGTTTAAAGGGCCTAGTCTGCCTTACTATTTATAACAGGAGGTAGAATAGTTTAATGAATACTTTTCCCCAAGGTTAATATAGTTCTGTGAAATGCAAACAGCCTTGTCCTGGATATGAACCCTAGTCGATGTGCCCATTTTCAATGATGAAAACCATTATACTATGGGCATTTCTTAAATAATATCATCATCATCATATCGTGCTGGCAGCACGGATATCCCTGACCCTCTCTCGCCACTCCTCCCTATCGTTCATCGCCCTAGGTAGGTCTTCAGGACAACAACCTGTATCCTCACATAGCTGCTGAATGTACGTTCGTGCTGGTCGTCCTGCTTTTGCGCGGCCGTGTGTGGGGATCCATAAGAGTACATCTCTTATGAGTTCATCTCTGCTTCTCCAGCAATGTCCTGCATGTCTGGTTCGCCTAACTTGAATAGATTTCGTGATAGGGGGCAGGTGGCCGTACAGTTGGTGTCTTGTGGGGTGCCGCTGCCAGGACTTGTTGAGGATTGCACGCAGCATTCTTGTGTAATTGCCATCTAGTTTCTTCTCCAGCCGTTTTGTTAGCGTCCATGTAGTGCATCCATATAGCAGTATCGATGTGACCGCTGCCTGGAAGAAACTGCGTTTCATTTTATTGGTTAGGTCTGATTTCCATATAGTCGATAGCCTATTGATAGCTGTCCATGCTTTCGTTAACCTCGTTTCGATGTCCTTTTCGGTTGATTCGACGCTGCTTCCTAGGTACGTGAATTTGTCTACTAGTTTAAGAGGGGTTCCTTCTAGAGTGGAGATGTCCCCCGTTTGGTTATAGCACATATATTCCGTTTTGTGTGCATTAACATGGAGGCCTATGCTTGCTGCTGCTCGTTCCAGGCTATGCAGAAGTGTTTCGGCTTGGTCAGGTGTATTTGCCAGTATCGCTATGTCATCGGCGTAGTCGGCGTCGGTAATTGTTGTTGCGGGATATCTTCTGCTTCTTTTCTTCGTCAGTTCGAAGCCATTCTCTTTGATTTTGTCAATCGATGTTCTAAGTACGTAGTCTAGACAAATGATAAAGAGATACGGAGCCAGCGTGTCCCCTTGTAGTACTCCTGCTACAATGTCGAAGTATTCTGTGTCTCCATCTGGTGATCGTACTTTTACTTTAGTGTTTCTATAGAGAATCGTTATTGCCGCTACGGTTTCTTTAGGTATGCCGTACGCTAGTAGGATTTGTTCCATCTTTCCTCTGTGAATGGAGTCGAAAGCCTTGGTAAAGTCGACAAATATTAATGTCGCTTGTAGGTTCTTTGCCCGTACACCTTCAAGGATTCTGCGGATGGTTAGTATTTGTGAGGTCGTAGATCTATTTCTTCGGAAGCCATTTTGGTTTTTTCTAAGTATGTTGTCGATTTCGGGTTCTATTCGGTTTCGTAGTAGGGCATTGTAGATTTTGGCAGCTATGGATGTAAGTGTTATGCCTCGGTAGTTTTTGGCTAATCCGAGGTCCCCCTTTTTAGGGAAGGGGAGTATGCATCCCTTCGTCCATCTATCTATCGGATTTTGATTGTATACTAAGTTGCAGTGTCGGAGCAGTATGTCGTCGAATTGTCTGGTCTTCCATACTTCCGGGGGAATTTCGTCCAGTCCTGCAGCTTTCCTATTTTTAATTTTTCTGAGAACCGAGTCGAGTTCTCCTTGTGTGAACGGTCCAAGTTTAATGTCTAAATGTTTGCTAATTATTCTGGTGATTGGTTCATGCGTTATTTTTGGTGGGTTTCCAAGTAAGTTTTCGAAGTGCTGTTTCCACAGTTTTATTCTTTCTTGTTGGTTTGCTGCTTTAAGTTTTGCTTTGGCTGTGTTCTTTCTTCTGCTCACTTCGTTTATTGTTTGCCAGGCAATTCTAGATTGTCTATCTTCTACCGAGTCTCTGATCTTATCTATCTGATTTTGAATGTATTCTGTCTGTTCCTTTATATATATGCCTGCTAATTGATATTGTGCCGTTTTTAGTTTTAAGGCATTTGTGTTTGTTGGGTTTTTTCGATAGTTTTTGGAGGCTGTTTTCACTAGTGCACGTTTTTCTCTCACCGCCAAGGTTTCCCATGGGACTCTATATTTAGTTTTAATTTTTGTTGGAATGTATTTTGCTGCTGCCTCAAGGTGTGCATTGACGAAATTTTCGTATTCGTCGTTTGGTGTACTTTTTTCCGTCTTTTCTTGTAGTGTTTCGAATCTGTTTCTCAATTCTAATACTGTATTTTATAATGGCTGATAAAATGACAGGGGAAAAGATTTCTAGAAAAAATTTTAACTCTAATCACATTTAACATTTTACCTACCTTATTGTGGAGATGCATTTGAGATCTACACAACCAAAAGGCAACAGATTAGAGATGAAACACCTATTTAGATATATACACTGACACATCTTAGATATACTGCCTTTCAAATCTGTACTGCTTACTGACTTTCCAAGTCAAGCCGCTGAATTTCATAACAAAGAACTGGGGCAGGCAAAATTAAGAACAACAACAATAAAACAGACCAGAAAAATAAATTTAATGAAAAAAAAAAAAAAAAACCCAAAGGAAACCTTGTTTTTATTTTGTCAGTGAGTGACATCAATCTCACAGTTCAAAGGCTGCTGGCAGTATGACTTTGAAAATTTTCTAAATAAAGAAATCATACAGACACACTGGTAAAGAGTCAAAAAGAAATAATGTACACAAAAAAAGGCAGAACAAATCCCTCAAAAAGTTCAGTAATACACAACAAAGGTGGGGACACTTTCTCTGATCAAAAACTTTTTTAAAATTTCTTTTTCTTCTTTAAATCTCGCTTTAATGACCCAATCCTTTGTACTATCTTTAAAGTGTAGTCTTTTTTCCTCATATTTCCTAGTCAATTGTTAACTTTCTTTTAAAAGGCTGGTGTTACTCAAATAGCTCTCCCTCTAACATAGTAGTTCTTGCCAATATAGAAAGGGGAAAGGAAGAATTTGCATTTGTCGTGTTTGCAACAATGTGTTGAGGATTAAGCCAATGTCAGTGTATGGTCATTGGATTTACAGCAATGCCAGTAATCTCTTACTAAAATGGAAAGATTTGTTTGTTGACATGAGACATGATTAACTATTGTTTTTTTTAACACAAACATACACGAATGCATAAAACTTTGTTGTGCATTAGCAACCTAGTCTCACCATTGATTAATGAAAGATTCCCTTCGAAGTGTATTAAGCTGTTTGTATTTACCCAATACCTTTTCTACTGGCAGGATGCAATGCAAAATCAATTTTTAAGCAGAGTACTGCTGACATAATGGTTAAAGTGTTTGCCAATGGTCCAGGAGACCAGGGTTCAATCCCAGGTCAAGTCATACCAAAGGCTCAAAAAATGGTACTTGATGCCTACTTACTTAACACTCAGCATTATAAAGTATGAATCAAGAGTAAGTGAAGCATCTAAGGTAAAGGAGTAGTGCCCTCCCCCTCTACCTCAGTGTAGTAGCTATATAAAAGAAAGCTTTCAGGTTGCTCTCGGGTTGCCCCTGGCTGTAAGTTTGAATTCAGTTTTCTTTCTCTTAGATTGGTTGCCACAAGGGTAAAGATTCCAGTCTGCTCATCTATTTACCCATACCTGGGTATAGAGTTGATGGATTCATGTTGTTTGGCTTGGTTTCTTTGTTTAATGGCATATCAACCTTTGTGGATTATTTAATGCCAAAACCATGCTTGAAGAACAACACTCTTGGTACTATTTAACCCATGACTGTGTGGAAATAAAAGGGTGGATTCATGTGGTTCAGTATGGGCACTATAGTGTTTCTATGTGTTGTATACCAGGTTTTTCCTTCAGATATTTCACTCTGTTTATGTATGGTATTGTAATTATATTTCAACCCTTCCATTCTCAGTCCATTGGCCTGGGGCTGGAGTATACACTGACTGCATCTCTCAGAGAGGTAAGCCCCCCCCCTCCCACCAACAAGTATCCTGGATAGGACACTAAACAATCTGATGGTGAGGTTCCATTAATGTTGGAGCTTTGAGGAATGCAGAGTACCTCTTCATTGCCATTGCTCCCAAGTTCACTCTGATCCAGGGTGGTAGCACCTGATAAGGTCCTATCTATGGGTTAAATAGAACTGTTTGACATTTTAACTCTGTGCAAGCAAATGACTAATGCTAAACTAAATTGCTAGAAATAGAACTGTTTGGTCATTTAACTCTGTGTAACCAAATGACTCATGTTTAATTGAATTGTTAGTTATACATAGCAATACTTGGAACCATTTAATTGTGTGCAAAGATTAATATTGAATAGAATTATTAGTGTTAGATACAAATACTTGGAACATTTTAACTGTGTGCAAAAAATGGACTCAGGCTTATTTTAAAATGTTGCCTACAAAATTTGTTTACAAATCATATTTAGATTATATATACAAAGAGGATTTGGCATTAAATAAGCTATAATGTTTGATATGCCAAGAAACCAAACTTTCCATTCTATGTTCTTCTTCAAGAGTATTCTCTTCTAGTGAAATGATTATTATCAGAGTAAATGGACATGATTTTGGGATTTGTCAGGTTGCGTAGGGCAATTATTTGCGATAGTCGAGAGTAATTAATTGCGTTAACAAAGAGCAATCAGTCGTGAAGACAGGAAACTCAATTCCCGATTGAGGAATGGGAACTATTTATCATATTTACCAACCCCTCCGCTCGAGCAGGATATGACACAAGGTCAATTTTTAAGCGGAGTTTAACAGGTTTGAATTCAGAGTTTTCCTTCTCCTAGACTAGTTGCCTCACCAAGGCTGAAGAACCTCGTCTGTCCTACTATTTACCCATAGCTGGAGGGAGAATAATTCGATTCATACCTTTCCCAAGGGTATTAGTGCTATGTGAAATGCAATCAGTCTCGTCCAGGATTTGAACTCGTATCGTCGTGTCCAATTCCTTCGGCGATAACCATTACACCACGGGCACCTCCAATGGGAACTATTTATGGTGCCTTGGGGCACCCCATTGTGCACAAGCGGACTATTCCATTGCATAGATCATCATTGTCTGCTTGTAAGTAAGTGAAAGTATTTTATTATATAAACCAGCTTCAGTTTAGCATTGTAAGGAGGATGGCACTGAGCTACGACCTGCTTCATTTTTGTCTGCCAGCGGGACGCTTTATGGAGGTATGTGTTATTGTTATTCTACAATGATGACCCATGTTCAAATCCTGGATGAGGCTGATTGCATTTTACTTTCTTGCTAATGCCCTTGGAAAGGGATGAATACATCACTTTCCCCTTAGCATTTCCTTCAGAGCACATGAAACTATTAAGCTGGCACCCATAGTCGAGGGTGACCAGAAGGCTCCCTTTTCAATAGCTACTACACCGAGGTGTAGGGGAGGGCGCTATGGCCAAGGCTAGGCCTAGTTTGTATATTGTGTATGGTGCGACCCCTAATATTAGGCTAAAATTGAGGATTCAAAAAGTTGCATTTTATGTGAGTTTATACAGTTTATAGATTGTTTTTTTTCTGTTTATTTTATTTTTTATTTTTAATTTTGTGTTTGCCCTCCCCATCACCTCAGTGTAGTAGCTATTGAAAAGGAAGTCTTCGAGTTGACTATGGTTGGCCAACTTAATATATCTATTTTTAAACAGTCATGGGATAAATAATCCTGTCATTTCTTGCAAGAACTATACTTGTTTGTATGTGTGTGTATGTATATATATATATATATATATATATAATCTCAAGTGTGTGTGTGTGTGTGTCTAGCATTTTCATTTAATTGAGTCATAGTTGTATTTTTTCAATATAAGAAGTGTTCTATACAGTCACTTGGAATATTCTATAAATAAATCAACTTGTCTTTTTTGCCTCCAGGCAGTCGACAGTAATTAAATCCTGAAATAGTCTGAGGCAAAATATTAATGTCTAAACAACATGCTTGTTTTCACATTAACTGTAAAAAATTTTTGTAGTTATAAAAGCCGAGATAAAAACTCAGGAATTAAAAACAATATTGCAATTAGTCATGGATGCATTTGTCTATAATAACGCACATCTAACTTTTGGCTTGAAAATTCTGGAAAAAACATCTTTCATAATATAATATGCATTTACTTAATGGAATTTGTGGGAAGCTAATTTAATACCCAATTTAGCATTTATTCATTTTATCTGGTTTTTATTAATTAAAAATAAGAATTTATATAGTTAATGTTTTGAAACACAGAATTTACACAGTGTTTAAAGGCCAGGACATGTTCACATGAAAATCTAACAAACTTTCTGCTAAAGTATGTTCACAATATAATTAAGTTAGCGACCATAGTCGAGGGTGACCCGAAGGCTCCCTTTTCGATAGCTACTACACCAAGGTGTAGGGGAGGGCACTACTCCATTCCCTGGATTGCTCCACTTTACCCTTGAACCGTACCTTATAATGCTGAGTGTTAAGCAAGGTGGTATCAAGTTCCATTTTTAAAGTCTTTGGTATGACTCGACCTGGGATTGAACCCAGGTCTCCTGGGCCATTGGCGAACACTCTAACCGCTGGGCCAAGTAACCATATAAAAGAGAAGTATTTGTTACACATTAGATAGTTTGGAGTGAAGATATTATTTTCAGTGATGCCATCCTGTTGTGGCACCATGATGATTAGATGAAATTGTCTAGTGATTTGAGCCAATATGAAGAAGGGTAAGATCAAGAATGAAATGGAAGTGCATTGTGCCCAGACAAGGTGGCCGATAAAGGAATAAGAGAAAGAGAATATCAATTTGGCCGAAAATGGAGATATATTAAAGAACCTGGTTTATTTTTTGATGGTTGGTTTCTTTGTTTAATGGCATATCAACCTTTGTAGGTTATTTAATGCCAATGCTATTCTCCTAGAAGAACAGTAGTGGTACTATTTAACCCATAGCTGGGAGGATAAGGGTATTTGCCCGAAAGTGAACGTAATAGCAGGATTTGGTATTAGATAACCAACAAGGGTTGAAATGCCATGAAATATAAGTAAGTAAATTTGGCAGCCGTAGTCAAGGATGACCTGAAAGCTTTCTTTTCAAAAGCTACTACACCGAGGTGTAGGAGAAGGCACTACTCCTTTCCCTGGATTTTTCCACTTTACCCTTGATATGTACTTTATAATGCTGAGTGTTAAGCAAGGAAGTATTGGGTACCATATTTTTAAGTCTTTTTAAGAGTCGACCTGGGATTGAATCCTGGTCTCCCGGGCCATTGGCGAACACTCTACCCACTAGACAATGAGAAAATATAATGACACCAAATCAAACATTCAGTTTCTTTTTCCATCGGGTAATGGTTATTATCGTTGGAAATGGACACATCGACCTGAGTCCAAATCCTGAACAAGGCTGATTGCATTTCACATAGTGGTAATACCCTTGGGAAATGTATGAATCCAATTACTTTCCAATGGGTAAATAGTCGGCCAGACTGGATTCTTCAGTCTTAGGTAACCAGTCTAGAAGAAGGAAAACTCTGACTTCAAACTTGTTAAACTCCACTTAAAAATTGGCCTTATGTCTCATCCTGCCCGTGCGGAGAGGTTTGTAAATACATACATCAATAACTGTTATATATATATGTGTGTGTGTGTGTGTGTGTCTATAGATATATCTATATAAAAACTTCTCTTTCCTGTCTACTAGGCAAATCAAAGAGCAAATAGAAAGAAGGAATGCTGAAAATGATGTTTAAATGACGTGAAATAAGATTGTGAAACAATAACGAACACAAATTTATTGGATGAGATTTAGCAAAGGTCAAAAGGGAATATTAATGATATTAAATGGAATGTCCTTTATGTGTGTGTTGCATATATTAGAGGCGAGTGCAAGAGTCCTTGTTATGAAAATCTTTTCTGATGTGATGTTTCTGTTTTGCTTTTTAATAATAGATAAACCTGACTAACTACTTGATTGGTGAGAATCTTGATCTTAATTTTGATTATGTTGTTCAAAAGGGAATACATGTCTGAAGGAGATATATGGTAAATGGCAATGACTGACCAGTGTCTAGTTTTTCAGCTATTTTTATACAGAGTGGTGAAGCTCCAACATAAACAGTTTTAGAATTTTTCTCTTAATTACTATTGGCTAGAAAAAAGTTGTTTTTCTTGTCATGTGACTGTTCCAGACTGTCTGCATATGTGTTAATTTATGTCAGATCCTGTTGGAAGGTGTGATATAAAAGTAAGTAATAAACTTGTGAAAAAAGTTTTGTTCCAGTTAACACAAAAATGATTGGTATGAAGTTGCAAGTCAATAATGATTGCACAATCAAATTCAGCATTGCATCTCGCAAAGGCCAAATTCCAAAGAGGCAAATCTGGATAGTAAATCTAATATTGGCAAGATGCTCATTTCTTGCAGGAAATGCCACATTAAATGGCTTACATTCATAGTTATTAGAAGATTCATTTTTCCCAGAATACAATGTCAGTGTCTATTTATTTCAAACAGGAAGTTGTTGATAGCTTATACCAAGACAATAATCCAACAGATTACTGTCTATGAAGAGTTTAATGTGCTCTATTGCTATTGGTACAGGGAAAGTTTAGAAACCATTAAGAAAATCTTTTAGGACATCCTGATGAAAAAAAAAATGCGTCTTTTTCATTTGTATTAGCAATTGGAAAATAACACTTTAAAAGGAATGTTTGTGATATCAAGTAGGAAGTTCTTTATGTATTTTTAGACATCCCAACAATATATGTGTGTGTATTGGCCTAATGAGTTGAGTGTTTGCCAATGATCCGGAAGACCGGGGTTCAATCCCAGGTTGAGTCATACCAAAGACTTAAAAAAATGGTACTTGATGCCACCTTGCTTAACACTCAGCACTATAAGGTAAGGATCAAGGGTAAAGTGGAGCAATCCAGGGAAAGGAGTAGCACCCTCCCCTACACTTTGGTGAAATAGCTATTAAAAGGGGAGCCTACGGTTCATTCTCGACTAAAGTCGCCAACTTATGTGTACATTTGAACTTCTGCTGGAATGATTTGCTTTCACTTTGTACTAATACCCTTGAAAAAGACATGTATCCATTTCTACCCTCACTTTTAGGTAAATAGTAGGGCATTGGTGCTCTTTAACCTTGTAAAAAGGAACTGTTCTGTAGTGGCCACCTACTACCTTCCATGAATCTTGTGTCCAGCTGTGTGGCCAACAGCAATAAGTCAATCATGAGAACTCTTGTATGTAAGAGATATTCACACATAAGACATGGAGATTTTCTAAAAGGAGCAGTTAGTTATTTGGGTTTTATGGCATATCAACCTTTGTAGGTTATTTAATGCCAAATCTATTTTTAAACAAATAATCAGTTCTATTTCAAACAATTCAGTTTAGCATGAGTTGACAGTTTAATTGTCAAAAACATTTCTATTTCAAGCTATTCAGTTTAGTCAAACAGTTCTAATTTAGCTAATTAAGTTTAGTATAAGTATAGATTTTGTTTACACACAGTTAAATGTCAAAACAGTTCTATATTAAACAATTCAGTTTAGCGTAAGTAGAATTTCAATGTCAAAAATAGTTCCATTTCAAACAATTCAGTTTAGCAAAAGTACATAGTATAAATGTATATACACAGTTTGTCAAAAACATATCTATTTCAAACAATTCAGTTTAGTCAAACAGTTCTAATGCAAACAATTCAGTTTAGCATAAGTATGCAGTTTAGTTCTATTTAACCCATAGATAGGGCCCTATCAGGTGCTACCATTCCAGGCCAGATTCGACCTGGGAGCAATGTCAATAAAGGTCTGCTCCACATTCCCCAAAGCCCCAGTATCACTGGAACCTCACCATCAGATTGTTTAGTGTCATATCCAGGACACTTGTTGGGGAGGTCTTACTCCTCTGCAAAGGTGCAGTCAGTGTATTCTACAGCCCCAGCTGACTGGGCAATTTTTAAAAGGTAGCAGTTAGTTACTAGGAGAGAGAGAGAGAGACAACTATCAATCTAAATTTTGGGGATAGTGAAACCCACCACCACTGGATGTGGGCTATGATTTATCTTTCCTTGATCATTCCTTGCTACTGGTTTTAGTAGTCCTACATAAACTATAATATATCTTCTTAAATATATTAAAAATTTGAATATAATTCAGAAGATACAACATCATATATTAATACTGCCCTTGTGTTGGTTTTATATAAAAAAAAACAAAATGTTTAGTATTGGCATAATATTCAATTATAAATAAACTCATCCTATGAATACTTTTTCATATTTTTGTATTTTCATATGGTTGTATTCATTTCCATTTTCTCTGAGATATATATATATATATATATATATTTAAAGTATTCATTTATTCAACTTAATTTAGCACTAGGCCAGTAATATGTGGCACTTGGGGAGAATTGAATTCACTAACCATAGTCTGCATCATGTAAGGTGCCTGTATGTGTTTTTAAAACAGCTGCTTTGTCTCTTTTTAAATTGGCTTTTCTAAAAAAAAGTCATTGTTTACAAATATTCTCATTAAAAGGGCAAGACCTTTTTGTTTTTGAACTACAAGGTTTTCCAATGATTTCTTTAATTCTAATTTGAATTTTCTTTCCATATCTTTAAGAGTTTTTTATTTGCCTTTCTCACTTACATAACTTTATTACCAACATACCATATTAAAAAAAAATTCACATATTATTCAAATCTAGGATCCTTGATCATTCAATGTTAAGGCTTGATCAGGAATATCTAAGATTGTTCTGTTACTACACTTTTCAAGTTTTGTATATGGGGGGAAAACATTAAAATATTAAAAAAAACCTGAAGGAAGGAAAATTGTGTGTATAAAAAAAAAAGAGATCCATAAATGAGGTCTATCTGAAAAGTAACTGGACTGGATGTGCTGTGTGAGCTATGAGTGAAACACAGAGAAGCGGAGTGTGTGATCATCTAACATGATTACAGTTCAGCTGTTATCTTAGATTTTTACAAACATTGCTTTTTTTTTCACATGCTTTTGCTTACACCTTGTTTTTTTCAGGCCATTCACCTATCAGTACCGAGGAACAAATGCACCTGAAATTTTTTGTCTAGTTAAGGAAAACTCCATCGCAAGCACTTGAAATGCTTCAGCAAGTGTATGGAGATAATGCCTTATTGTGCACTCATTTTTGAGTGGCACAATAAGTTTAAAGAGGTGTGCGAAGATGTGAAAGCTGGCTCCAGAAGTGGGAGGCCTGTAATAAACAGGTCATAATCGAGTGGGTAAGGCAGTTGGTAATGATTGATGGTTGACTGTTCGAATGATCACAAGTCAGCTGGACATATAAAAAGACACTGAAAGATTATCACTGAAAATTTAGGCATGTCTGAAAAGTGATGGGACTGGGTGTGCTGAGAATCTAGCAGTTTCTGGTTGAAAGGAACATTGCCATACTGAAACAACCTTCATAATCACCTGATCTTGTTTTGTGTGACCTTTTTCTTTTCTGTAATGATGGACTGAAGGACATCCCAGAAGAATCCTTCCAGCAGTGCACAGAGGTATGACAGACAAGAATGGAAAATTTAATCAGGTTTGAGTGGGACTACTTTGCAGAGAAACCATGTTGATAGTTGTTGTGAATTGAAATACATTATTTGTGATACCAGTTCCATCACTTTTCAAACTTGGCTTGTATATAATAGTTTTATCACTAATCAATTCATAGAGTGGCTGCTGTGACAACACTGCTGTCTGCTACAACTGTTTTCTTTGGGAACTTCTACAGGATTTTTTTAGAAAAAAATATTCAAATTTCAGAAAGCATGAAACAAGAACAAATTTTGACATAACACAAATGGGCAGATGTGCTTCAATGGTTATCACATTTAGAAATTAATCGCTTCTCAGCCTTTCAAAAGGCCTTGAATCCAGTTGATGAGACACATTCGGCCGGCCGTAATGCGATGGGCGGATCAGATCGGATGTGTCTTGTCACTGGATATACCTCTGGCCTCAGGGGGCCGTCCCCCAGGCTTTAACCCTCTTTGGAGGGGTTGGGTTTATCGCCCGGCGCCTGAGGCGCCCCTTTTAAGGGGAATGCCGGCGGGGTCCGAGGCATTTTGGGAAATGCCGGGCGCATGTGGGCTACGGCCCTGCGACTGGCCCCACCCTAAAAAAGGCCTTGTGTCATACTCGTCCGGTTGGTGGGACGGAGGACAAATACCATCACATTTAGAAATTAACTTCTTGACCCAAATTTAAATCTTAGAAGAGACATTTTGCATTTCATTTCATGCTATGAGTAAATAGGTGGACAGACTGGACTCTAGCCTTCGCATAGCAAATGGTCTAGGAGAAAGAAAACTCTGAATTCAAACCAGCTGTACTCCACTTAAAAATTGAATCCTGACTGTAGAGGAGAGATTGAATAAATACAAAAAATAAGTGTGGTTATCATCATAGGAAATGGAATTGGCAACCTTAGTTCAAATCCTGGACAAGGCGGTTTGCATTTCACTTTGTGTTAATGCCCTTTGAAAAGGTATGACTCCATTTGTTCTCCTTCCAGCCACGAGTTAACAGTAATGCAGACTGGATTCTTTGAGCAATCACTTTAGGAGAAGGAAATTTGGAATTCAAACCAGCTGTACTCTATTCAAAAAAATTTTTTATCGTGAAGGAGCATTTGGGTAAATAACTTAAAATGAAAAATGATTATTCTCTAAAGTTTGATGAAATTTGTTTTTAAAGAATGCAATTTGAAATAGAGAAAGCTGTTAAATATATTATTCAAGATAAAATTACAACTTTCATGAGAATAAACTAATTGAAACTAAGGTAAAAGAAATGAGTCGATGATTTATAATGTTTGTCCAAACTTAATCTAATAAAAAAAATCAAAATAAAGAATGATTTCCTATGATTTACTAAAAAAAGATGAACAGAGAAAGCTTTTCTTGTGTGTGGGTGTATATATAATATATATATATATATATATATACATATATATAGAAGATAATATTAGTCCTAATACTACTACTATTGTAAATAAAGCAGTTTAAATTAATATAAAGAGGTACAAGTCAATAATAGAAAAAAATTGAGATATTTCTACTATAAATATCAACTTAGATAAAACAACTGAAATAGTTCTACTGTAAATATTAATGTAAGTAAAACAATCAAAATTAAAGATGAAAGTAATAATATGAGCAAAAAAATGAATGATTGACAAGGTTTCATCTAAAAGTTCAAAATGATGATTATTGCCTATTGTTAAATGAAATATACAACAAAAATGTAATTTAAAATACAAAAAGTTTTAGTTGAATTTATAGCACTTTGCATCACAGAAAAATACATTTTTGCTTATCCAATGTTGACTTATATCTCTTGGCCTTTTTTGTTTTATTTTTAGATTGACCCCAAAGGAATTTAAGGTCTGAATTTGTATTTTGGTCCTAATATTTCTAACTTCTAACCAAATGTCACCTGAAAATTTTGGCTTGGTTGCATGGTGATTGATGTGTATCTACTAAAACAATTTAAATACTGATTATTTAATCTTTTTAACATTTTTTCATGCATGAGATATCTCCTGAATTCTTCTTGCTCGTCTAAGTATTTTTCTATACCTTCCTGACTGCTCAAACTAAATTGTGCTACCACAAAAAGCCCATTTCTATGTATAGAAATGAAAAACAAGGACTAATAAGTATGACTGAGTTGCCTCCCTTAACTCTTATTTTTCTCTCTAAAATTCTTACTTTTGGATGTTCTTAAAAATTTTTTGGATTCTCTTTTTCTTCCTCACTTGTTTTTTTCTTTTTTATTGTTCTTTTGCCTGCTTGTGATTCTAACTCTTCCTTCCTCACTTTATTTCTTTATCATTCTCGTTTTCTCTTTTTTGGTGTCTTTTTTTTTTTTTTTTTTTTTTTAGATGATTTTCTAAAACTGTTTATTTCTCAAAAACAAAAAAAAAAATAAATAAATAAAAAGCATGCTACTGTCTTCTAAATCTTTCCTCCTTTTTTTTTTCTTTTCTCAAACAATTTAATACCAGATGTTAAAAATTATGCAAGCTATTTGAGCCTTGGTCATATTAACCTTTTTTTTTTTTAATTCAATATTAAACAACATTTTTTTTCTTAATCATTTTTTCTACTTTTTCTTGCTTGAAATGCCACTGGGTGTTTTAAAAAATGTTAACATTTCTCTGTGTGTTCCTTTATGATTTTAAACACTCCACTTGTTCAACATCTCTGTGAACAAATTATTGGAAACTTCTGCAGGTGGTCAATGGAATATCAGTTCTACTTTTCTAATTAAGATGTTCCCATAGAAATATTAACATTTTTTTTAGATTACCTATGGGGGATTCAAAAATGTGTTGACAGGGATGATGAGCATGTGGAGACTGTTGAAAATTTTATGATAAAGGTACTCTTATAAGAGCATTAACATTTTTTTTTAATCTCACTGTACTTCAATTTTATTTTGTTTTATTTTGTTTGTTATCAAATATTTAATTTTGCATAATGCATTATATACTTTTATTGATTATTTAAATTTAATTTTATTTAAAATTTTTAGTATAATTTGTACATTTAATTTATATGTTTATGTTGAGTTTTCATTATTTATGTATTTATTTTTTGTTTTTATTTATCTAAAAAAAAAAAATACTTTAAAAATTCTTTTGGTTGTTGGTTCTTTTGCAAGTGCCAATATTTTTCTAATGATTTTTTTCTAATGTCAAAATTTCCGTTGTCAACTAGGTAGATAATACCTAAAATTATTATGACCAGTCAGTTATAACAAATAGTTATTCATATACCTATTGGAAATTAGCATAACAAGAAACATGAAATGCAAGATTAAATATATCTAATATGTAATAAATATTGCTTTTGTAGCGTAGTGATGGTTGATTACTACTTTTAATATTAAATTTTTATATACTTTCAACATGAGATTGTATTTATCCACCCTCTGTATTGAAGGGAAAGTATAACACAGGGTTGACTTTATTGTCACAACCCTCACACAGTAACTGACATTTCCTTTTTTGGTGCAATGGAGGGGTGCTTCTCCTCCTACAACTACACTTTGATTTATTTTCTGCTTCAGATCACAAGGGTAGGTAGTGATAGTTATTTACTAAACTTTTCTTAGTTTATGCACAAGGCTACAAGTATGGAGCACTCAGTGAGGATTGTTCTCTCTACTAAAATCTAATAATCCTCATGATGAGCACTGACCATTTCACCACTGCTTGGTGCTCATATTTGGCATTAGTTCATAGAAAAATAGTTCTCTCCCTTGTATTACAAAAAATTTTAATCTTGTTTTATTATTTCTCATATAAAACTGAAAGAATCGAGATCATCTGAATAATAAAGAATTGATAAATTCTTATTATGAAATGTTAAGGAGAGACATAAGATTTAGCCAGAATGAGTTTAAATACTGATTAGCAATGTTGTATTTACCACTGACAATATCAGTAGTTTTTTTTTTCTCTTTTTTTTTTTCATTCTATATCCTTGATATCAGGCATGAGAAATTTATTTGATATGTTTGAATTTCTTTAATAATCTACTTATATATAAAAAAAAAAGAAAAATGCTTTTATATTTACAAATAATCCGACCAAAAATTGAGGAGCTTTAGTGGTGTGGATGGATAGATGGACATTATTTGAATTACAAGATCTTTATCATGATTTGGCTTCATGAATAAAGATTAAGATGTGGATGGTCCACTTTGACTGCAGGAATATTTGAGGCTGATAAAGGCCAATGCAAGACAAGCACGGTTGCAGCAGTTCTAGTCAGGTTTTGATGGTATAATGAGATAACAATTATATAACAAATATATTAATATTAATAATTATTAATAAAAAAAATTAATAATCTATTTATATAAATTATTATTATTATTATAATAACTCTTTTGAGAGTTTTTTTATACAGGCGCTAGCCAATGGTTTCTTACTGGAATTTGAATGACAGCAAGTCTCCAAGACTCTTCTCACTATTTTAGCTAATCTTAATAAAGCTGTAGTTTGGATGGTCTCCACTCGTCCTCTTATTTCCAAATTCTCCAGTCCCTGTATCAATCCTTTGGTGATAGTACGAAGAGTGCCAATTACAATTGGTATCACCATCACTTTCATGTTCCATATTTTTTCAATTCTCGAGCTAGGATCAGATATTTATCTTTCTTTTCGCTTTCTTTCAATTTTACTCTGTGGTCAGCCAGGATAGCAAAGTCCACAAAAGATGTGTAACATGATAGTTGAGGGACACCAACCTCCTGTGCTGCCTGCGAGACAACCTCTTCCAATGACTGCCAGAGTGTGGATTGAGACCTGCTGCCTTAACTGTCAAAATCCGTCTTGATATATAACTATATATATATAAAATGTAATGCTTTCACTTACATTTAGTACATAATAACTAAAAAATAAGCCATAAGTCTCACAATATTAGAATTAACCCTGAATTCATATACGCCTTTATGTACCGTATATGCACAAAATGCATATCTAAAAAACTAGGGGTGATGAGTAAAAACGGATTTCAAATTTGAATTCAGCACCCTCAGATTAGGTAAAAATGGGTATTTTTGTGCTTGCCTCAATTTCTTTGTAAACCAGTGTTATCAATTAAAAACCCATTATAATACACTTATATATAAAATACAATGTGCTTATATATATATATATATATATATATATATATATATATAATCTGAGCAAAAATTGAGGAGCCTCATTATTTGAATTATTGTAAGATCATCATCATGGCTTGGCTTTGTGAATAAAGATTTAGAAGCTGGTGGTCCACATTGACTAAAGGAATATTCACGGCTGATAAGGTAAATGCAAGGCAAACATATATAAAAGCAATGGGTCCCCAAATATACAGTAGGCTACTGGTAGAATATATGAAACATGCAAACCCATTTCACATTAGAACTTATAGGAATCAATAATCATGAAATTGCACAGATAAGCAACATACTGTAATTGTCTAACTGGCTGCCTGGGTGCTGTGTCGTTCTGGTCAGTGTTTACAGTCAGTGCATCAGCTGTTTGGAATGCCATATGATATAGCCTTAATAATTTTGGAATTTCTATAACAGTTCTATAATTCTATATTAAAAAAGTAAAGTAAGTAAAGTTGGCAACCTTAGTCGAGGGTGACCCGAAGACCCCCTTTTCAATAGCTATTACACCGAGGTGTCGGGGAGGGCACTACTCCATTCCCTGGATTGCTCCACTTTATCCTTCATTCATACCTTATAATGCTGAGTGTTAAGCAAGGCTGCATCAAGTACCATTTTTTGAGTCTTTGGTATAACTTGACCTGGGATTGAACCCAAGTCTCCCTGACCATTGGCAAACACTCTACTAATCAGGCCAATGTAATTTTATATTACCCTGCATTAATTTGTTAAATATACACAGCAAACGCAAGTTTAAGAGCCTAATTGACTGGAGTTGTAGAATACACTGACTGCATCTCTGCGGAGGACTAAGATCCCCACTAACGAGCGTCCTGGATGTGATATTAAACAATCTGACAGCGAGGCTCCAGTAATGCTGGAGCTTTGGGGAAGCTCTTCATTGCCATTGCTTTTCAGTCCACTCTGACCCAGAGTGGTAGCATCTGAAAGGGTCCTATCTATGGGTTAAATAGAACTGTTTGACATTGAAACTAAATGCAAACAAATGACTTATGCTTAATAGAATTGTTAGAAATAGAACTGTTTGATCATTTAAATGTGTGTAAATGAATGACTGATGTTTAATTGAATTGTTAGTTATACATAGCAATACTTGGAACCATTTGAATTCGTTAACTTATGCTAAATTGAATTGTTAGAAACAGAACTGTTTGATCATTTAACTGCGTGTATCTACAAAATGTGTTTACAAATCATAAATTTGATATGTATCTAAAACAAGAATTGGCATTAAATAACCAACGATGGTTGATATGTCATAAAACCAAACCAAACCAAATGAGCTTAAGTTGGAAATGTTTGTGGCAGTCTAAGTGGTGTTTATCTCGTGTTAGGAAGACTGTTCTACTGGTTGACCCCTCTTGTAAAAGTTTGGATTTTAGTCCTGTTCTATGAGTTGACCCCTTGTTTTGTAGAGATTTTTTTGGGGAGGGTGTTTGATTATCGACTTGTACGTTGCAATTTACAGTACGTGTAGTAAAAAAAAAAAGAATTAAGATAATGACCAAAATTTATTCTTATTTGGATGGTCAATGTAAGTATTACATTCTTATATTATGATCCAAAGAGTTCCTGAAAATTTGGCTGAAATCTAGCTAAGCCCTTGTTATATGGATGGGTGGACATTTGGTGAATTATAAAAAAAGTTTACTGAGGCTGTAGAATACACTGACTGCTTCTCTGCAGAGGGGTAAGACTGCCCCCAACAAGTGTTCTAGATATGACACTAAACAATCTGATGGTGAGGTTCCAGTAATGCTGGAGCTTTGGGGAATGCAGAGTATCTCTTCATTGCCATCACTCCCAGGTCCACTCTGGCCCGGAGTGGTAGCACCTGATAGGGTCCTATCTATGGGTCAAATAGAACTAAACTGTGTACTTATGCTGAACTGAATTGCTTGAAATAGAACAGTTTTTGTTTGCTAAATTGAATTGTTTGAAATAGAACTGTTATTGTTAGTTGTAGATTTTCACACCAGTTGTAACTGAAGGTCTTCACTGAAGTCCAACTGACCCTCAAGTCTCCAGGACTCTTTTCAGTATTCTTGCCATAGCAGAAATATGAACTGTCTCAATTCTTCCTCAGATCACCAGTTCCCTCATTCTCTTTTTTATTGTTCCAAGGACTCCAATTATGATTTGGTACCAAAGTCACCTTCATGCTTCATAACTTATTTTTAATCTCTCTGGCAAGGTCCTGGTGTCTATAAGTTTTTGTTTGTTTGTTTTTTGTTTGTTTTTCTCTACTTTTATTCTATGATTTGCTGGAACAGTGAAGAATATATGATAAGAAATTATTTTCTTTTTCTTAATTAAAACTAGATCTGGTCCTCTGGTAGGAATTGGGTATTCCATTTTTATCTCAAAATCCCAGAGAATTTTGTCTGTCTCATATTCCAGGAGACAGAGTTCTATATTTCCTTTGTTGTTGTTTTTTTAAATTTCAATTTGACACTGTTTACTTTAACAGCTGTGAGCATTGTGTTAAAAAGCAACAAAAAAAAACAAAACAAAACAAAAACGATGAAGAAAACTGTTAATTATAAAAATGTGTCATAAAGATAAGTATTTCAAATTTCAGGATGTCTAAACAAATGCATTTATGTAATATTTTTCTCCTTCTTTAAATTCATGTTGTTTTTTTTTTAAATGTGGAAATGTTCTGTCCCACTTAATAATAAAAAAAAAGCATAAAACAAAATAAACCAAAAACCAAAGAATTTAAAATGTAAGGAAAATATAAATTATTAAAATAAATAATAAATAAATAAATAAATGACATTTTAAATTTTGAGATTTACTGAGTATTTTAGTTCTTGGATATTGAAATGCTCTTTAATGAGAATGCTTATTTGGCTGCCCTGTTGGCAGGGCTAAGAATACACTTTATCCCCTCAGGGGGTTAGCCTCCATCCAAAAAAGTGTTGGGGGGGTGATATTAAACTGCATCTGGTGGCGAGGCTCCAGTTTTGGAGATCTGGAGAGTGTAGAGTATCTCTTCATTGCCATTACTCCCAGGTCCACTATGAGCCAGAGGGGTAATACCTGTTAGAGTTCCCACTTTGGGTCAAATAGATCTGTTAAGGAATTTTTTTAATATATAACTATGTGCAAAAAAACAGACTTTGTAGAAAATACTCAGAAAATCTAATTCTATAATGTACACAATTGCCTAACTTCAAGGCATAGAATAGCTCCAGATGGGTTGACGCAACATTAAAATCAATCAATCAATGCAATATGGATTTGATTTTATAATTTTTTCTTGTGTGTGTGTATGTATATTTATATTTATATATGTAAATTGAGTAATGTTTGCAATTAAATCCAGTTTATTGAAAGCAAAAAGACAGTTTGGAATATTAGATGGTCTTATTTCACAAAAAGTCTTAGCATTTTAAATGCTTTTGTGAAACATATTACTATGATCTACAAAACTATCTTGTGCTTTTTCTTATATATATATATATATATATATATATATATATATATATATACACACACTGATTGAAAATGAAATTATTCTAAAGAATGGTGTCCATTTTGATCTGCTTATGATAAACCCCTTGTTTTAGAACCTGTACATATATATGGAGATGTAGCAGTTTTTATTTACAACTTTTCAAATTATCTTAAAAACAATGGGTTAGAATTCTGTTTTAATATATGATATACCAGTACACGTTGCTGAGGATGAATCTAGTCTCCTACCTCACCCCCACAATTTTGTCATATCACTAACAACGAAAAGATAAAAGCTTCAGTTTTATTATATTCATTGGTACATATATGTACATTAGGTTGTTCAGAAAATATTCTCTGATTTTAGTGTAAACTGTTTAAATTCTATTCTAACATAATATTTTGATAGTAGTTGTATAAAAACCTCACATTCCTAATGATTAAAGTGTCTTGTGTTAATTTTCTATCATTTCTTTTAGAATTTGATTTTGAATGTTAGATGCCCCTAATCATGAACATGGAAAAAAAGAAGTGATGCTTTTACTTGTTTTTTGTTTAAACTTGATCATAATTTTGCTTCTTAGCAATGCTTGGTTCATGTTATGCTAGGATGACACTGCAGAAGCTCACTGATTTGGGATATGAAATTTTGCCCTATCCACCATATTTTAATTTCTCAACCACTGACTACCATTTTTTTTCAAACATCTGGATGATTTTTTTATGCTAAAAAAACATTCTATTATAAAAGAGAAATAGAAACTGTATTCAAAGATTTCTTTGCATCAAAACCTTTGTGTTTTATCATACAGGCTTTAGTAACCTTGTTAAACAATGGAAGAAATACATAGATGTTCAGCAATTTAGTTAAGTTTAATCATTAAAACAATGTTTAAATTCATTCATTCAGGAATAAAGAGTTTATTCTAAAATCCAACAGTATTTCCCAAATAAGCCCAGTCGGCTAGGGCTGTAGAATACACCAACAGCATCTCTACAGAGGGGTTAGACCCTCCATCCCAACAATTGTCTCGGATATGACATTAAATCATCTGACAGCAAGGCTCCAGTCCTCGAACTCTGAGGAATGTGGAGTACCCCTTTATTGCCATTACTCCCAAGCCCACTTTGACCCAAAGTGATAGCACCTGATTGGATCCTATCTATAGGTCAAATAGAACTGTTTAACATTTAAACTGTGTACTTATGCTTAACTGAATTGTTAGAACTGTTTGATCATTTAACTGTATGTAAACAAATAACTTATGTTTAATTGAATTGTTAGTGATATACATAGCAATACTTGGAACCATTTAACTGTATACAAATGAATGGTTAATGTTGAATAGAATTATTAGCGTTAAATAGCAATAATTGAAACTGAGTACATAAATTGAATTTTTGGAATAACATAGCAATACATGGAACCATTTATCTGTGTACAAAAAATGAGCTTAGGCTCATTTAAAAATCTTATCAAGAAAATGTATCTAATCTATATGTGTAAAGAGGATTTGGCATTAAATAACCTACAATGTTTGATAGGCCAAAAAACCAAACCAAACCTATTTTCCAAGCAACTTAATATTACTGCTTTCTGATAATAGTCATTTCAGGGGGAAAATGAAGGTGTGTAGTAATACAGTTATCATTGAAGAAATGGACATGGTGAGCCAAGTTCAAATCCTGGACAAGGCTGTTTGTGTTTCACTTTTTTGCTCATGCCTTTGAGAAAGGCATGAATCCCTTTCTTCTTCCCTAGCTATAGATAAATAATAGAGCCGACTGAGCGTTTTATGGAAGGCAACTAATCTTGGAGAAGGAAAAACTCTGAATTTAAACCTGAGGGTATATAAAGGTATTTTTTTTATAAAATCACAATATCATTATAGATATAGTATGGCTGTGGTCTTATACCCCTCAAGTGTGTGAGACATTACGATATGAGACAGATGTAGTACATTTTATATAGACACTTGCTTAGCTAATGCTCCCCTGTACAAAGTGGAAATGTGCTTAGTGTAATGGTTATCATTGCAGGAAATTGAATCAGTGACCCAAGTTCAAATTCTGGATGAGGCTGTTTGCTTGGAAAAGGCATGAATGTGCATCTATTCTCCTCCCAGTTATAGTAGGGCTGATCAGGTCCTTTAGCCTTTGTTAGGCAACCAGTCTAGGAGAAAGAAAAGTGTGGATTCAGATCAGCTGTTCTCCTCTTTACAAATTGACTCTGATTCTGCTCATGATGGTTTGCTAACTCCTTTAGGAAAGGCATAAATCCATATATTTTCCTCCCAGTTAGGAGTAAATAGTCAGACAATTTAGGTTCTTTAGACTGAGTTAGGCAACCAGTGTATAAGAAGGTAAAGCTCTGATTTGGTTTGGTTTGAAGGCATATCAACTATTGTAGGTTATTCAATGCCAAATCCTTTTTATAAGTAAAGTAAAGTTGGTGACCATAGTTGAGGGTGAACCAAAGGCTCCCTTTTCGATAGCTACTACACCAAGGTGTAGGGGAGGGCACTGCTCCTTTCCCTGGATTGCTCCACTTTACTCTTGATCTCTACCTTATAATGCTGAGTGTTAAGCAAGGAGGCATCAAGTACCATTTTTTTAGTCTTTGGTATGACGCAACCTGGGATTGAACCCCAGTCTCTTGGGCCATTGGCGAACATTCTAACCATCATACCAAAACACATTTTGTAAATAACAACTTTAAACGAGCCTGAGCTCATTCTTTTTTTTTGCACACAGTTAAATGGTTTCAAGTATTACTGTGTATCACTAACAATTCAATTAAAAATCAGTTATTTGTTTACATCCACTAAAATGATCAAACAGTTCTATTTCTAACCATTCAGTTTAGCATAATTACATGGTTCTATTTTACCCATATATAGGACCCTATCAGGTGCTACCTCTCTGGGCTAGAGTGGAGCTGGGAGCAATGGCAATGAATGTGCGCTCCATATTTCCCAAAACTCCAGCATTATCAAAGCCCCACCATCAGATTGTTTATCTAGGACACTGCTGAGATGCAGTTAGTATATTCTACAACCCCAACTGACTGGGCCATGAAAAACTCTGAATTCAGACCAGCTGTTCTGCACTTAAAAAAAAATTACCCTAAGTTATATCCTGCTTGTGGCAAAGGAGTTAGGTCAATGCTTTGATTTCTTACCTCTTTTGGAAAGGCATGAATCCATCTATTCTAGTTATTGGTAAATAGAGCAGATTGGATTCTTTAGGTCTGGTGAACAGTCTAGAATGAAAGACGGAACTGAAAACCAGCTGAACTCTGCACTGAAAATTGACCTTGCGTCTCATCCTACTTGTGGGTAAATACATTGTAAGCTTAGGCTATTTGGGCACAACTCTAAATTAGGCAGGAAGATCATGTTATATAAGTTTATCTTTCCAGCTAAAAAGGATAGAGTGTAGGAAATAGCAGGAATTCTCTCACTGAAGCAAAGGTCAAAAGTGTTTCAATTTAGTTACAGTTTCAGTGTATCAACATTTAATCTCATACACAATGGGTATGTGTCATGTTTCTGTTCTTTAATATGTCATGTACCAATACTTGGGGGTCAGTCAATCCACTGAATACACACACCACACAATCTGCTCTGTTGGCAGGGCTTAGAATACACTGACTGTATTCCTTGAAGAAGAGTGTGACCCCACCAAAAAGAGAGGTGTCCTGGGTATGAAACTAAACTGCATTTGATGGTGAGATTGAGAAATTTGGACTACCTCTCTATTGCCATTACTCACAGGTCCCTCTGACTCAGAGTGAGTGTAACTTTTAAGGCATATCAACCTTTGTAGGTTATTTAATGCCAAATCCATTTTTATACAAATAAACAGTTCTATTTCAAACAATTGTCAAAAATATTTCTATTTCAAGCTATTCAGTTTAGTCAAACATTTCTAATTCAAACAATTCATTTCAGTATAAGTATAGTTTTTGCATACACACAGTTAAATGTTAAAACAGTTCTATTTCAAACAATTCAGTTTAGTATAAGTATAGTTTTTCAAAACAGTTCTATTTCAAACAATTCAGTTTAGCATAAGTACAGTTTCAATGTGAAACAGTTCTATTTCAAGTAATTCAGTTTAGCATAAGTATGCAGTTTAGTTCTATTTGACCCATAGATATGGCCCAATCAGATGCTACCACTCCAAGCTAGAGTGGACCTAGAAGTGATGGCAGTGAGAGGGAACCCTGCATTTCCCAAAGTCCAGCATGACTGGAACCTCACCATCAGATTGTTTAGTGTCGTATCCAGGACACTCGTTGGGGGTGGTCTTACACCTCTGCAGATAAGCAGTCGGTGTATTCTTCTGCCCCAGCCAATTGGGCAAAATTATTCAGATTTGATGTGAATTGTTTATGCTATATGTTTATCAATAACAACATTAAATCTAGAAAAGTTCACAATAGTTTTTTACCTTTTTGTACAAGGGAATATAACAACAGAATCAAAATGCACAGTTCTATGACAGGAGTAATGAATCACTGTGTAAGTGAGACTAGTTTCAGGAGTAGCGTTAACCTTATTAAGTGTGTATTTATCTATTTCATTGGAAAAGTCCAACTTTCTTGTAGGGGAAAAATCATCCTTTACAATGCTATATATTATGGAAATTATTTGTATTAAGAATAGTTACTTGAAGTTATAATGTTTTACTAAGGATTATTGTTAGTTACTTGAAAACATATAACTGTTTGCAAACAATTGACTTTTATCAAATAAAAATAAGTAAAGTAAGTAGAGTTGTCTCCCTTTAGTCGAGGGTGACCCGAAGGATCCCTTTTCAATAGCTACTACAGCGAGGTGTAGGGGTGAGCACTACTCCCTTCCTTGGATCGTTCTACTTTACTCTTGCTACATACCTTATGCTGAGTGTTAAGCAAGGAGGTATCATGTACCATTTTTAAAGTCATTGGTATGACGCGACCCGGGATTGAACCCTGGTCTCCCGGACCATTGGTGAACACTCTACTCATTAGGCAAATAAAAATAATTACTTTAAACTATGTGATTATTAGTATTAGGAATTCTTGAAACTATACAACTCAGTACAAATTATTTGTATTAGATACAAATACTTGAAACCATATGACTATGTGCAAAAAAGCTCTTAAGAAAAAAACTCTACAAAAAATGTAAATATAAAAATGTACAATGAACGTAATTCCCTAACCTCTTGATATCAACCCATCTAGGGTTGATATGCTGTTAAAACAAATGGCTTACAATTTTTTCATATAACCAACAATCATGAAAATAAGTGCCCCAATCAGTGCTGGTGAGGCTAATGCTTTATATACATCATCATCATCATCATGTTGTGCCGTTAGCACGGATATCCCTGACCCTCTCTCGCCACTTCTCCCTATCGTTCATCGCCTTTAGTAGGTCTTCAGAGCTACATCCCGTATCCTCACATAGCTGCTGAATGTATGTTCGAGCTGGTTGTCCTGCTTTTGCCCGGCCATATGTGGGGGTCCATTGGAGTACATCACTTATGAGCTCGTCCCTGCTTCTCCAGCAGTGTCCTGCATGTCTGGTTTGTCTAACTTGGATAGTTTTTGTGATGGGAGGCAAGTGGCCGTATAGTTGGTGCCTTGTTGAGTGTTGCCGCCAGGACTTGTTCAATATTGCTTGCAGCAAAGGCATGATAATTGAGGTGTTGCATTCTGGGTTAAGTTATATTCAGAATTCATATTACATTGCCTTTTTTTTTTTATCAATATGCAGCTTATTGTCCAACTCTTTCCTTTGATTTTCTCATCACCACTTTACTCTGTATTCTTGTTGCCATATTGTTTGTATCTCTTCTTGTTGTTTTTGTGACCCTAGCTGTTCCTAGGTCCTCTGTGTTAGGATAAAGAATGACTTTGACACTTTTTATGTGCATAAAATACATTTATTTTTTTCCTGACTTCTATTTCACATCACCTCCACTACTAGACAGGGAGTCAGTTATCAGAGTAGAGATGGAATTCAGTCTGCTCTTAGTATTTTTTAACTGACTGAAATTATCTTATTTCTAAACTTCTAGGATCATCTGATCACGTGACTTTTTGATTAATCAAAGCCATGTTCTCAAAATGACACTGATCAATCAAACCAGATAACCGATGACCTACTGGTTGTTTGACATCATTTTAAACCATTTTACACTACATACCAAATAATAGATTCTGCCAATCTGTTTAACAGTATGTATTTACCAAAAAATATGAACAATGAATGAAATACTAATTTTCTTCAAAATACTCCCTGTGGAGTATCAGTACACACTTATTCCAGTAAGTTCTTCATTGGTTGAAGAAACTCTGAAAATACCTCTTGATATTGTGTGAAGCTTTACAGTTGTATTTCTCATACTTATCTATGGTGATCTGGTAGGAACTGTCGTTTTAAGTGTGACTTTACTTTAAGCCTCTAGATAAGCTCTTGTAATCTATTAAGCTTTGCTTAGTACAGCTTTAAGACTCGAGGTTATTTACAGTACCTACCATTACTCAGCCTAGTCGGCTGAGGCTGTAGGATACACTAATTGCATCTCTGCAGAGGGGTAAGACCTCCCCTAACGAGTGTCCTGGATATGACACTAAACAATCTGATGGTAAGGCTCCAGTAATGCTGGAGATTTGGGGAATGGGGAGTACCCCTTCATTGCCATTGCTCCCTGGTACACTCTGGTTTGGAGTGGCAGCACCTGACAGGGTCCTATGTATGGGTCGAATAGAACTGTGTGTAAACAAATGACATGCTTAATTGAATTGTTAGAAATAGAACTGTTTTGATCATTTAACTGTGTGTAATAGACTGATGTTTAATTGAATTGTTAGTTATACATAGCAATACTTGGAACCATTTTACTTTTTGTAAATGAATGTGTAATGTTGAATAGAATAATTAGTGTCAAATGTCAATACTTGTAACCACTTCACTGTGCACAAACGAATGATTAATAATAGATAGAATTATTCGTGTTAGATTGAAATGCTTGAAACCATTTGACTTGGGAGGGAAAAGAGCTCAGGCTCATTTAAAAATATTATGAACAAAATATGTTTACAAATCGCATATATTTAATATATATGTATATAGAGGTTTTGGCATCAAATAACCTACAATGGTTGATATACTATAAAACACAATCAAACCAAATAATGTATATTCAATATATATGTATAAAGAGTTTTTGCATTAAGTAACCTACAATGGTTGATATGCATTAATATATATTCAATATATATGTATAAAGAGGTTTTTGCATTATGCAACCTACAATGGTTGAAATGCTATAAAACACAATCAAACCAAATAATATATATTTGATATATTTTTTTAAAGAGGTTTTGGCATTAAGTAACCTACACTGCTTGATATGCCATAAAAAACAACCAACTACCATTACAAAGTGGTCACCAACCTAAGTACTGGCTAGGCTTGTTGCTGCTTGTTATTTACTAAACTTTGCTTAGTCAGGCCTCAAGTTGCTTACCATTGCTAATGTTAGTAAGTGGTTCTGACCTGGTTCATAAAGGCTTAACTTTTGATTTACTAAGCTTAGCTTAGTCTAGCACACAGGCTTTAGGTTGCTTAGAGTACCTACTGTCACTAAGTGGTCACCAACTTATAGACTCATCAATGCTTAACTTTAGTGATCTCACAGGAACTGGTGCTAGAAGTAAGACTTAACTGTAATTCTCTTGATCAGTGATTCTCAATCAAAGTCCATATTAATCTTTATTATCATTTTATTCATTAACAATGTTTCTAGTAAAGTCTACCTGAGATAGATTTGCCTCAAAATAGCCCATGATAGTAATGGGTACTGAGACATGAGTACAAATCTCCATATTACACAAAGAAAAAAACAAACAAAATCTCTAAACAAGATCAACTTCAAATATAGTAGCCACATTCTAAAATGCCAATTTTATTCTTACCTCTCGTAAAATTTTCTTTTTCCATAATATCCTCTCCAACTTGTGCTTCCTCCTTCTATTTACATAAAAGTATATGACTTGTCATTGTGTTTATCATGTCATTATTCAGTACTCTGAAGGTGTCTGCAGTTGAGGCCGAAAGTAGTCATGGAAAAAACATGGCACATATATGCAAAGCTCTTCTAAGGAATTGAGCACTCCAGTCTCTGATAGCATAAAATGTAAACAAACAGAAGTTAATACATATACATTAAATTCCCTAGCCTGCATTATGGCTGCTGCTGACTGTGGGGTTATGTTATCTGGCTGATGCAAAGTTAGCTGGGTTTCAATCCCAGCTTGAAGCATTTTGCATGTCAAGCCACACTGATGAGTTGTGATACAATAAAACAGTCTCTGAGGATGACTATATATATATATATATGAGAGATTATAAATTTGTTGACTGATGCACTTAAGAGGTGAATTTAGATCTGAAATTTTCACTGTGTGTATGTGTATATATATATATATATATATATATATATATATATATAGAGGAGGTGCCTGTGGTGTAATGGTTATCGTCGTAGGAAATGGACACGGTGACACAAGTTCAAATCCTGGACGATTGCATTTCACATAACACTAATACCCTTGGGAGAGGTATGAATCCAATTATTCTCCCTCCAGCTATGGGTAAATAGTAGGGCAGACTAGGTTCTTCAGCCTTGGTGAGGCAACTAGTCTAGGAGAAGGAAAACTCTGAATTCAAACCTGTTACACTTCACTTAAAGATTGACCTTGTGTCATATCCTGCCCGAGCGGAAGGGTTGGAAAATATAGATAGTAATGGGTTTAGAATCCTGCAATGTGTATTATACATCACTAAGAAATAAAGTTTTACATAGTATATGGTATAGATAATATGCAAAAACAGGTTTGATGGGTGTCCTCGTGGTGTAACGGTTAAAGCGCTAGACTGCACCAGAGACGCATATTTTTTCTAGTTGCTGTTGGATGCGCTACTTGGACGTTAACTAAATGGCTGGAGAAGAAGCTAGACGGCAATTACACAAGAATGCTGAGAGCAATATTGAACAAGTCCTAGCGGCAACATCCAACAAGGCACCAACTATATGGCCACCTGCCTCCCATCATGAGAACTATCCAAGTTAGACAAACCAGACATGCAGGATACTGCTGGAGAAGCAGGGACAAGCTCATAAGTGATGTACTCCTATGGACCCCCACATATAGCCGGGCAAAAGCAGGACGACCAGCTTGAACATATATTCAGCAGCTATGTGAGGATACGGGATGTAGCCCTGAAGGCCTGCCAGAGGCGATGAGCGATAGGGAGAAGTGGCGAGAGAGGATCAGGGATATCTGTGCTAGTGGCACGACGTGATGATGATGACGATGACGTTTCTCTATAAAATTCTGTCAATGCTTTTGAATATTTCGGTCTAATAAATTTTTACAATTATTATTTTTTTGTAATCATCCTGTATTTTATATTAGCTTATTTTTAAAGAAATGGATACAACTAAAGTCTGGTGGAAAAATTATGATAACTGCAAATCATTAAACAACAATAACAAAGGAGGCTAATGTTACTCATTATCTGAATTTTATGCCTCAATCAACTTACGTATATAATTATAGTAATTAATGTATAAATAGAGTTCTTTAATCAATAAATCTTAATTAAAGAATCTAAAAATTGATGACTAAGAGACAAATGATTTTTTTTCAGTCTCCCCATTTAATTTTTTGGAATGAATAATATACAAGAGTGAATCAAAAGTTTTGCAATATTTTGGAAGTACATGATGCACAATTTGGCAAGTCTGGATGCTTTTACTGAGGTTATGAAGATGATGAAGCATGCTAGACTGTGAGATGCTGAGCTCGCCTGATACTCTCTGATTGCTTCATGCTGGATTTGCCTTTATAGCACAGCCTTAGAATCTACACTTTTAGGCATACTTGTCCTTACTTGATCATCAAGGCTCTTGTAACTCGAGTAAAAATTCTTCAACCATTTCTTCAACCATTTGGTTTGGTTTGGTTTGGTTTGGTTTTATGGCATATCAACCTTGTAGGTTATTTAATGCCAAATCCATTTTTATGTAAATAATCAGTTCTATTTAAAACAATTCGGTTTAGCATGAGTACACAGTTTAATTGTCAAAGACATTTCTACTTCAAACTATTCAGTTATATGTAATAATTCAGTTTAGGGTAAGTACAGTTTCAGTGTCAAAAATAGTCCAATTTAAAACAATTCGGTTTAGCAAAAGCACGCAGTTTTAAATGTAAGTACAGATTAATTGTAAAAAAAACATTTTTTTTATTTCGAGCTATTCAGTTTAGTCAAGCAATTCTACTTCAGCTAATTCAGTTTTGTAAAAGTACAGATTTTGTTTACACGCAGTTAAATGTCAACACAGTTCTATGTTAAACAATTTAGTTTAGTGTAAATACAGTTTTAATGTCGAAAAAACAGTTCTATTTCAAACAATTCAGTTTACTTAAACAATTCAGTTTTGCATAAGTATGCCGTTAGTTCTATTTAACCCATAGATAGGGCCCTATCAGGTGCGACTACTGCGGGCCAGAGTGGACCTGGGAGCAATGCCATTGAAGGGTTACTCCGCATTCCCCAAAGCTCCAGCACTGCTGGAACCTCACCATCAGATTGTTTAGTGTCATAATCAGGACACTCGTTGGGGGGGGGTCTTACCACTCTGCAGAGGTGCAGTCAGTGTATTCTACAGCCCCAGCCGACTGGGCAATCAACCATTTGGTTACTGTACTATGATCAACTAGGCTGTTACCTATCATGCAACAAATATTTTTAGTTGCTTCAATGGTGTTATGGTCTAGTTTGAACTTGTAAAGCATACGTTTCTGAATTAGACTGTTTTTCAGTTCATCTCTGCAACTGTTCAAATCACACATGGAATGAAGTAATGCACATGTCAACACACCAACTATCCTATTACCAACCACAGTATTACCCAGTTGACTGGGGCTGTAGAATACACTAACTGCTTCTCTACAGAGGAGTAAGACCACCCCCAATGAGTGTCCTGGATATGTCACTAAACAATCTGATGTTAAGGCTCCAGTAATGCTGGAGCTTTGGGGCATGCGGAGTACCCCTTCATTGCCATCGCTACTTGAGTGGTAGTACCTGATAGGGTCCTATCTATGAGTCAAACAGAACTGAACTGTGTACTTATGATAAACTGAATTGCTTGAAATAGAAGAGTTTTTGCATTTAAACTGTGTACTTATACTAAAGTGAATTGTTTGAAATGGAACTGTTTTTACATTTAACTGTGAGTTAACAAAAACTATGCTTATACTAAACTGAATTGTTGAATTAAAACTGTTTGATTAAACTGAATAGTTTGAAATAGAAATTTTTTGACAATTAAACTGTGTACTTATGCTAAATTGAAATGTTTGAAATAGAACTGTTTATTAGTATAAAAATGGATTTGGCATTAAATAACCTCCAATAGTTGATATGCCATAAAACCCAACGATCCCCTCAACCCCAGTTTGAACTGCTTTACTCATGATATATACTTGTTGCACACTAGCACATACCAAAATATTACAAAACCTTTGACTTGCTCTCGTATGTAAAATACATACTCTAAATTCCTATCCAATCAACCTTTTTCCACTTCAATATTGAGCCTTTCCTGAAGGACTCTAAGACATGGAGAATAATGGGCCTTACTCTGTCATTCTGGCCCATAATATATTGGCAACAGTGGTTGAATTCAGAGTTTTTCTCCTAAACTGGTTGCTCTAACAAGGCTAAAGAGTGCAGTCTGCCCTATTATTTTACCCATATTTGGGAGAAAGGAGAAATGATGTATTCATGCATTTGTCAAGGGAGTAAAATGAAACAGCTTCATCTGTAAATTGAATTCGGCTCACCAATGCCATTTTCCTAGATGATAACCTGTATCCTGGGTTCTGAAGTGTGAAGACACTCCTTTGTTGCCTTTACCCTCAGGTACACTCTAATGTTAAGTGCTAATACTTTTTTGGGTCCCCTTAGTGGGTCAAATTGATCTGTTTGACGTATCATTTTTTAATGAGTTTGAAATAAATTTGCTCTTTAAACATTGATATTGCAATAAGGTATGAATGTTTCCCTGTTTAATGAACTTTATTAATACATTGGCTCATGCAAATACTTGTATTCAGTACTAATACATTGGCTCTTTAGATATTAATATTAGGCCATTCAGCTGGGGCTGTAGAATATGGCATCTGTATCTCTACAGAGAAGTAAGACCTTCTCCCCCATGAGTGTGCTGGATATGACACTAAACCACATCTGATGGTGAAACTCCAATCCTGAAGCTTTGGGGAACGTGGAATACCCCTTTCATTGCCATTATTCCCAGGTTCACTCTGACCTGAAGTCATAGTAACTGTTAGGATCCCATCTATGGGTCAAATCGAACTATTCAATCATTTACGATACTTGAAACCATTTAACTGTATCCAATCAAATGATTAATGTTAAATTATTACTCTTATATTGCAATACTTGAAACCATTTAGATGCAAATGAACCCTGGCTTGTTTGAAAAAAATGTTACCAGCATACTATTCACTTAGCAATTATATGTATATATATATTTGAGTGTGTGTGTGTGTGTAAAAACAGGATTTGGCATTAAATAACCCTCAAGGGTTGATAGGCTATAAAATACAAACAAACAAACAAAACATTCATGTTGCAGCTTAGTATAAAGTGTTTACTTATCTAAAATGATTGGGAAAGTATTTAAGTGGTCACCTGTTTAAAATGTATGGGAAGATACATTTTAGTACAGTCTATTATTGGAGACTCTAATTGTTCAACTGAGTTAAGCATAAAATGACTCGACAAGAATCAACTAATCAATAAAATGACAAAACACATCACACCTCTCACATAGTGGCTTTATTTCTACGCATATACGAGGCTGGGCTGAAAAGTTCAGAGGTTGACATCATATCTGCTGTTGATGACTTTTTTGACCAAGGGGATTTGAGCACTGTAACAATGATGAAAGAAGTGTGTGGATTATGTTTAAAAATAAACCCCATTTGGTCACATTCCATGAGGGTATCTTGGTCAACCTTTGAACTTTACTTTCGAATAATTTCATGTTCCAATTGAATACATTTTTGTTGAAAATTTAAAAAATATTAAAAAAAATCAAAATTTTAAATTCTCAGGTTTTATGGGGTTTTTTTTTGGTTTTTTTTTTTGTCTTTAGAGTTAGCAGTTGAGAAATTTACAGTCAGATTTGCTTTTTGAAATAAGTTTTTTGACTTCAATTGTTTTGCATTTTAGATAATTCATTTGACATAAAACTAAAGTTTCTTTGAGAATAGACAGATGTGAACTACACAAGGATGCTGAGTGCTTTTTTTAAAACAGATCCTGGAAGCAGCACCCCACAGAATAGCAGATGTACAACCACTTATCTCCCATCTTGCAAACCATCTGAGATGAACAAAACATGTTGGTTGCCACTGGAGAAGCAAGGACAAAATTATAGGCGACATTCTCCGATGGACTACTTCATATAGACTCACAAGTGTTGGCCAATCAGTAAAAACTTCCATTCATCATCTCTTTGCTGACTATTTAGGGCAGTAGTTGTCAAATTGTGGTCCCAAGACCACAGGGAGTCTGCAATGTCAATAGCAGAGGTCCATAGACACTGCAAGGGCGTCTTGAAAATCTATATTATCTGATTAGCACAATAAACACGGTTTTGTATTTATGTTTAATGGTATATACTTATGAACCATTTATAACTAAGACAAGCAAAATATGACTCTCCAAAACATGGCTCTTTTGAATGACATAACAATTATTTTGGCAGTTGCTTTGTAAATATTACACAATTTATAGGAAGCATTAGGTTTTATTTTAGTCTTTTTAGGTTTCTCTATTCATAACTATATGTTACCAGTGTAGATTAGATGATCGATACTAGAACTCTAGAATGTATATTTTAGCCTATTATAATAACTCTTGGGATCCATGTCATTATCAATAAGTTGGTCTATGTGACCTGAAATATTAGCACTCACTTGACTCAAAGTATCCACGCTACCTTACTTAAGGTGCATAATGTTTGGCTTTCTTATAGGTAGCACTGATTTGCATGTGAGCACAAATACCTACCTAAAAGAGAGGGAGTGCAGAGACAAAGCAGGAGAGTGACACTTAATAGAAGCAAAGAAAAACAATATAAATGTGCCATAGAGGTGAAGAGGGCAAGACAGAGGCATGCAGTAGAGATGAACAGGGCGAGATAGTCATACACTAGAGGGCAAGACAGAGTAATGCCATAGAGGCGAAGAGAGCAAGACAGAGACATGCCATAGAGGTGAAGAGGGCAAGACAGAGGCATGCAGTTGAGGTGAAGAGGGCGAGACAGTCATACACTAGAGGGCAAGACATAGACATGCCATAGAGGTGAAGAGGGCAAGACAGAGGCATGCAGTTGAGGTGAAGAGGGCGAGACAGTCATACACTAGAGGGCAAGACAAAGACATGCCATAGAGGCGAAGAGAGCAAGACAGAGACATGCCATAGAGGCGAAGAGAGCAAGACAGAGACATGCCATAGAGGCGAAGAGAGCAAGACAGAGACATGCCATAGAGGTAAAGAGGGCAAGACAGAGGCATGCAGTTGAGGAGAACAGGGCGAGACAGTCATACACTAGAGGGCAAGACAGAGACATGCCATAGAGGCGAAGAGAGCAAGACAGAGTCATGCAGTTGAGGTGAACAGGGCGAGACAGTCATACACTAAAGGGCAAGACAGAGTAATGCCATAGAGGCGAAGAGAGCAAGACAGAGACATGCAGTTGAGGCGAAGAGGGCAAGACAGAGACATGCCATAGAGGTGAAGAGGGCAAGACAGAGGCATGCAGTAGAGGTGAACAGGGCGAGACAGTTATGCACTAAAGGTGAAGAAGGTGAAATAGAGACATGCAGTAGAGGCAAAGAGGGTGAGACAGATGTTTACTAGAGGGCGAGACAGACATGCCGTAGAGGCAAAGAGGGCAAGACAGAGACGTGCAGTAGAGGTGAACTGATCTTCAACAACCTAGCTGGTAACTATTTAATTGAGTAATTCATACGTTCAAGATGTAGGGTAGATGAGAATGTTGTAACAACTTTTGCAATATGGATAATGTTTCTTTAACCCATGATTTTACATAGGCGTACTTGAAACAAAATTGTCCTATCCTAATATTGTTATTTTCACTTTTGGTGAGGTGGGGTGCATAAATGAATATTTAAAATGAAAACAGCTAGATAAAAAAAAAACTTACTCAGAAGCAGCCAACCAAACTCAAATAAAAATTAAAAAAAAAAAAAAAATTAAATAAGATACCATCTATATTGAATTAGGGTTCATTGAAAATGTGCTAATTACTGATACACCACTGTTTAATTTCTCCTGAAACTTTGTTGAATGAAGCTCTCAAACCAGCTAAATTAAAACGATATTGAACAACTCTACGAAAGACCAAAAAATTTTTCCTAAGAAAAAAAGATGCGTATCTGTAAGAGACAAAAGTTTTCAAGTCATCAATGACACCAATTAAGAAACTGTTACAAGCTTCTTATTTAATAACACAGAGTGTAACTTGCACTAAGAAAGTGCATACTATAACCAAAGATCTTATATTAACATCTGGAATTGACATGTGTGTAGTAGTTTTGGGCAAAAAATATAATAATTATTAGTATTAGATAGGTATATGTGAAACCATACAACTGTGTTCAAATTATTTGTATTAGATAAGAATACTTGATACCTTATAACTGTGTTCAAATTATTTGTATTAGATAATACTTCATATCTTATAACTGTGTATAAAAAATTTCTTAAACTACTACTCAAATATAAATATAAATGTACTATAAACATGATTCTTGTACCACAAAGCATAAAATAACCCAAGACAGGTTGACATGCCATTTATAATCAACCACTCATATTGACTTGTTTTGAATTTTAAATAACCCAATTTTTATAAAATGAAGTTTTTTTTGGAATTGACAGATTTTAAAAAAAAAACTGCTTTAATATGATACAAAAAATATGATCAGCAGTAGTTTTTGTTCTGTTTGGTTTGTGTAGGGTTTTTTATCCTCAAAACAAATATTTTTGCAAGATGAAAATGTTTTGCTATAAATCAATTCCAAATAATGCAGAGTATACATTTATTGAAAAAAATTCTGAAAAAAATATTATTTTGCTTTTTTAAAAAAATTCCCCTTATTTATTGAATAAATAGTAGGTCCCTTCTCAGTCAAAAAATTCCCCTTATTTATTGAATAAAAAGTAGGTCCCTTCTCAATCAAAAAATTCCCCTTATTTATTGAATAAATAGTAGGTCCCTTCTCAGTCAAAAAATTCCCCTTATTTATTGAATAAATAGTAGGACCCTTCTCAGTCAAAAAATTCCCCTTATTTATTGAATAAATAGTAGGTCCCTTCTCAGTCAAAAAATTCCCCTTATTTATTGAATAAATAGTAGGTCCCTTCTCAGTCAAAAAATTCCCCTTATTTATTGAATAAATAGTAGGTCCCTTCTCAATCAAAAAATTCCCCTTATTTATTGAATAAATAGTAGGTCCCTTCTCAGTCAAAAAATTCCCTTTATTTATTGAATAGATAGTAGGTCCCTTCTCAATCAAAAAATTCCCCTTATTTATTGAATAAATAGTAGGTCACTTCTCGGTCAAAAAATTCCCCTTATTTATTGAATAAATAGTAGGTCCCTTCTCGGTCAAAAATTTCCCCTTATTTATTGAATAAATAGTAGGTCCCTTCTCGTTCAAAAAATTCCCCTTATTTATTGAATAAATAGTAGGTCCCTTCTCGGTCAAAAAATTCTCCTTATTTATTGAATAAATAGTAGGTCCCTTCTCAGTCAAAAAATTCCCCTTATTTATTGAATAAATAGTAGGTCCCTTCTCAGTCAAAAAATTCTCCCTATTTATTGAATAAATAGTAGGTCCCTTCTCAGTCAAAAAATTCCCTTTATTTATTGAATAAATAGTAGGTCCCTTCTCATTCAAAAAATTCTCCTTATTTATTGAATAAATAGTAGGTCCCTTCTCAGTCAAAAAATTCCCCTTATTTATTGATTAAATAGTAGGTCCCTTCTCAGTCAAAAAATTCCCCTTATTTATTGAATAAATAGTAGGTCCCTTCTCAGTCAAAAAATTCCCCTTATTTATTGAATAAAAAGTAGGTCCCTTCTCAATCAAAAAATTCCCCTTATTTATTGAATAAATAGTAGGTCCCTTCTCAGTCAAAAAATTCCCCTTATTTATTGAATAAATAGTAGGACCCTTCTCAGTCAAAAAATTCCCCTTATTTATTGAATAAATAGTAGGTCCCTTCTCAGTCAAAAAATTCCCCTTATTTATTGAATAAATAGTAGGTCCCTTCTCAGTCAAAAAATTCCCCTTATTTATTGAATAAATAGTAGGTCCCTTCTCAATCAAAAAATTCCCCTTATTTATTGAATAAATAGTAGGTCCCTTCTCAGTCAAAAAATTCCCTTTATTTATTGAATAGATAGTAGGTCCCTTCTCAATCAAAAAATTCCCCTTATTTATTGAATAAATAGTAGGTCACTTCTCGGTCAAAAAATTCCCCTTATTTATTGAATAAATAGTAGGTCCCTTCTCGGTCAAAAATTTCCCCTTATTTATTGAATAAATAGTAGGTCCCTTCTCGTTCAAAAAATTCCCCTTATTTATTGAATAAATAGTAGGTCCCTTCTCGGTCAAAAAATTCTCCTTATTTATTGAATAAATAGTAGGTCCCTTCTCAGTCAAAAAATTCCCCTTATTTATTGAATAAATAGTAGGTCCCTTCTCAGTCAAAAAATTCTCCCTATTTATTGAATAAATAGTAGGTCCCTTCTCAGTCAAAAAATTCCCTTTATTTATTGAATAAATAGTAGGTCCCTTCTCATTCAAAAAATTCTCCTTATTTATTGAATAAATAGTAGGTCCCTTCTCAGTCAAAAAATTCCCCTTATTTATTGATTAAATAGTAGGTCCCTTCTCAGTCAAAAAATTCCCCTTATTTATTGAATAAATAGTAGGTCCCTTCTCAGTCAAAAAATTCCCCTTATTTAGTGAATAAATAGTAGGTCCCTTCTCAGTCAAAAAAAATTCTCCTTATTTATTGAATTACTCTCATAGCATATTTTGGTTGAATATCTGTAACTGACTATATAATATTATTTTCTTTCATATATCTACTCGCCATCTTATATGATTGGACTACATTGTATGAAATATCACTTTACAATATCATCAATATTCATAAGCAGCTTTACCTATTCTAAGAAGATTTCTGATCTTACATACTATTTTTAGCATATGACTCCATTTTTCACCAAATGTTTTATGATTTTTATCTAACATCTCATTGCTTATTTTCATATGATCATTTTAGCATTTTGATGTGATCTAAATTGCGGCATATAAAACAAGTCTTAAGGCTAAAAAAATCTCTAAAAATATATGGGTCGACTTGTATGACAGAGCTAAAATTCAAATCTTTACCTCTGGTTTATGATTCTGTGGTAAAGGTTTAGATTTTAACCCTGCCGAAATACGGCAGGGTTAAAATCTAAGTCGATCCTTAGTTTTGTAGATGTTGTTTTTTTTTTGTTTTTTTTTTTTTAGACTTAAAAGGTTGACTTTTATGCTACAAGTTAGCATATTTTTTCTTTAAATCTTAGTTTATTAATTTATTAATTATTCATTTATTTATATTTGTTATACCATGAGATGCTCCCCTCTCTCTCTCTCTCATATATATATATATATAAGACAGTATTTAATCCAGTAAATCTGAAGTTGGGAGCAATTCCAATAGAAGTAGATATTTTATTATCTAATTATTGGTTCATATAATTTATGTATATATGCATATTATTAGTATTGTTACTGCTTGGGAAAATATTTGATCAAGTCTCCACCAACAACAAGTATTAGCATTAATATATCTATGATATACTAATACTGAACACAACGGAAAGACAGACATGGTAAATGCATTTGCACTTACAAAATCATTTACTGTACATAATCATATTTACCAACCCCTCCGCTCGGGCAGGATATGACACAAGGTCAATTTTTAAGCGGAGTTTAACAGGTTTGAATTCAGAGTTTTCCTTCTCCTAGACTAGTTGCCTAACCAAGGCTGAAGAACCTAGTCTGTCCTACTATTTACCCATAGCTGGAGGAAGAATAATTAGATTCATACCTTTCCCAAGGGTATTAGTACTATGTGAAATGCAATCAGTCTCGTCCAGGATTTGAACTCGTGTCGCTGTGTCCATTTCCTACGACGATAACGACTACACCACGGGCACCTCCATTTACTGGACATAATATTCATACAAATGATATTAAGAAAGGATACTCAAACGTGTCCCAACAGAAATGTACACATATTGTTTCATGAACAAGTAGTGTGTTGATGTAGGGTGCAAAAATGGAAAAAGGCTTACTTGATGAGAGAAAGTGAAATAGCCACATAGCTTTATCATTCCCTAGCAGATGAAGTCTCTCTTTTTGAAAGAACAGGAAAAAAGAGTTTGAGAATGGTTTTCTGAAACATCATGTGACACCTCACAAGGAACCTAAAAGATAATTCTTTATTGTCTCCCTACTTTATCATTAGGCATGTATAAGTTTCTAATGTATAGCGGTATTTGTTACTCGCCCCACCTAACGAGCAAGTGTGGCACAAGGCCTTTTTTTAGGTGGGACCGGGCGCAGGGCCGAAGCCCACACGCGCTCGGCGTTTCCCAAAAATGCCTACGGCCCCTTCAGCATTCCCCTTATTAGGGGCGCCTCAGGCGCTGGGCGATTAACCCAACCCCCCTCGAAAGGGAGTAAAAGCCTGGGGGGAAGGCCCCCTGAGGCCGTAGGAAAATTTTCAGCTACTGAGCCATACCCGCGCCGCTGCCAGCATGGCCGGCCGAAGTGCGACCTGACAACTGAATCAAAAGGCTACTCCTATAAGAAGCAGTTTCTAATGTATTGCAGTCCATAGGAGAACATTGACTCCTACACATGGTCAAACCAGCAAAAACTTATTTTTTATCAGTTCTGTACGAACACTACATGTCATCTAGATAACTTAATGAGAGTGATGGCTGACAGGAACAGATGGTGTGAGAGTGTCAAAGGAATCTGTGCTGTTGGCACACCTTAATGATAATACTGAAGTTTTTAATGATAAACCAGTTTTTAACTATATATTCAATCTTGTTTAGAAAAAAAAATGTGCTGGGAATTTTTGCACACATCTTTAAAAAGAAATGAAAAGCACTAATTTAATCTGATTAATGGATTTTTACCTGCACCCATAAAACTAGGAATATTCTATTTGCAGGATGAACTGGTGTGGAAGACTTTCTTCTCCAAATCATTAAATTATCTGTAGGGAAAAGGTCTGCAAACTGTCTATAATGATTAAAGAAACCCTGTTATTAACCCTGACACTTAATAAGTATAAGTTAGTTTTTAACATTTATTTTACCGTCCATATGACTGATGGAAGGCTTTGGTTTATAAATATTAATATTTAAATGGATGATCTGTATGGTCACATCTGTATGCTGATCAGAAACAACAAAACAAAAAAAGGTTCCTCTGACTGACCAGCATCAAAATGTCCACTCACTCTCTATCTCTGGCCTCTTTTGCAGGCAAGCTGAGAAATATTAGCATTGCTACTTGTTAAACTGCCTACTGCTTTGCTGTTACCATGGAAATGGTCATTGTGGCCTGCCATTCAAGCTGAGATGTCTTTAGGCTACTTAGACTTATTCTGATTTTCCTTGTTTTTTTTTCCTCTCACTCATAATAAAAAAAACCATCAAAAATACAAATGAAGTTATATGAATTATATGAATGCCTGAAAAATATACTGTGCTCTGAAAGTAATGCCTCCTGTTTATTTCTGCAGAAAATAAGGGACATAATAGCGCTGTTGAATAGAGCAACTTTTCATGTAAAAAAAAAAAATTATCTTTTCAAGTAGTCACTGCCATTGGCTGTGCATTTTCACAATCAAACACAATCCTGTGTACTTACCGTATTCATAAGAGAATCACTCCAAAAGTAATACTTTATATTTTATCATGTTTTGCATATCTAGGGTCATTGTTGGTGGTATGGCTGTTGAAATATCATTACTAATATCAGTATAGAAAATGGAAAGGCATGAATCCATCTTTCTCTACCTTCATATTTAGTTGCTATATCAATGTTTTAAGAGCAAATCTTGTCCAAATTATTTTTAAAATTATATCTAACAGATCTATTGAATGCCTAGATGGGACCCTAACAGATATTACCATTCTGAGAGAAGGAAGACCCTGGAGTAATGATAACATAGTGGTGACTTCACTCTCTCCAGATCTCCAGAACTGTAGCCTCACTGCCAGACATGTGAGTTGCATGCATGGTTGATATCATAGGAAACAGACTTGATGAAACAAGTTCAAATTCTTGACTTGGCGGTTTGTTTTTGCTTTGGGAAAGGTAGGGTCCGATTGCTTTTCCTCCCCTGCCCAAGCTATGGTTAAATCATGGAAGAACAGGCTTTTTTACCCTTGGTAAGTCAACAAGAAGAAATACACTGAACTCAAACCAGATCTACTCTGCTTAAGATATTATTTTATATTGAATTGCATTATCAATGCTTCAACAGCCAAGCTATTAATCTAGTTCAACATCATTTTTTAATGGCCCAGTCAGCTGGGGCTGCAGAATACACCAATTGCTTTTCTCTTGAGGGGTAAGACTCCCCCAACAAGTGTCCTGATATATGACACTAAACAATCTGATGCTTCAGTAATGCTGGAGCTTTGTGGAATGTAGAGTACCCCTTCATTGCCATTGCTCCCAGGTCCACTCTGGCTCGGAGTGGTAGCACTTGATCAGGTTTTATCTATGCATCAAATAGAACTGTTTGACATTTAAACTGTCTACTTATGCTAAACTGAATTGTTTGAAATAGAACTGTTTCATCATTGAACTGTGTGTAAATAAATGACTGATTTTTAATTGAATTGTTAGTGATACATTGCAATATTTGAAAACATATAACTGCACGCAAATAAATGATTCATAGTAAATAAAATTATTTGTATTAGATAGAAATAAGTGAAACCATTTAACTGAGCTCAGGCTTGTTTAAAGATGTTATCTGCAAAATGTGTTTAGAAATCATATATTTAATGTATATGTATATAAAGGATTTGGCATTAAATAACCAACTATGGTTGATGTTAAAAACAAAGAACTCAGACTTTAACACTCTGCATACAGAGACGCCTTTATTACACCCTTCTTCTTACACTCACACATAAACCAATATGGCTGTTTGTTTACTTCCAGTCATTGAATAATGTCTTCTCTTCTTGAGAGTATCAGGGGAGATAATTTGCATGCTTAACAGTTGATATGCCATAAAACCCAATGAAACTTAGATATTACCGAATACTACCATTCCTAGTCAGAATTGAGCAGAAAGTAATGTCAATAAAGAGATGAAACCATATTCCCAAGAGCACAAGAACAGAAGCTTTATATATATATATATATATATATTCACCAACTCCTCCGCATAAGCTGAATGCAACACAAGGTCAATTTTAAGTGGGGTTTATCAGGTTTAAATTCAGTTTTCCTTCTCCTAGACTAGCTGCCATACCAAGGTTAAAGAGCTCTGTCTGCCTTACTATTTACTCATAGCTGGCTGGAGAATAATTCAATTCATACCTTTACCAAAGGTATTAATGCTATGGGAAATTCAAGCAGCCTCATCCAAGACTTGTCCTCAGGTCATTGCCTCCATTAATAGGGGATATACATATACATATCCCCTACTCCTCTACTATGAGTAGGATGTAACCCAAGGTCAATTTGTTTAGTGGAGTACAGTTGGTTTGGATTTGGAGTTTTTTTTTTATTAGACTGGTTGCGGTACCATGGCTAAAGAACCATCTCTGCCCTACTATTATCCACAGCTAAGAGAAGAACAGATAGATTCAAGGGCATTTGTATGAAGTGAAAAGTAAACAGCTTCATCCAGGATTTGAACTTTGATTGCCTACTCCATTTCTTATGAAGATAACCTAAACTGATGCATTACCCCCAGAAGCAGTTTAGTGTTATACCCAAGAAAACAAGTGAGTTTGGCAACTTAATTTTCTTTATATAAAGACGAGTCAGACACCTCTACTATGTAAAGGCCTTAACCCTGCATTAGTCCCATGGGGTGTTTTAGCTCCCCACAGTTTTTTGAAACTCATAATTCCTAGCTGGCAATTTGATTATTTCTCTCATTGTCAAATATAGACATCATTCTTTCCTTCTTTTTGTGTGCTTTACATAAAATATGCAACATAGGTTTATGTAACAAATTTATAGTAATTATCATTTCAATCAATAATTATAGCTTTAGTTCAATTACTGATTTATATGATAATGTAACTGAAATTGAATCTTACATTATTTTTTCAAATTGAATACCATTATACATGTAAAAAAAATGAGGTAATGGAGTATCTTATGGGTATTTTCCAAATAAATGTGATCTGAATCTCTCTCTATATTTTTAATAATTGATTTTATTGTATCACATTAGATGAATAACAACCAGCTACAAAGCAATCAATCTGTTCATCAGTGACTGCAGAGATATAGTGAAGCAGCAGTATATTTTTCATAATAGTAACACTAGATGCGTTTTTACATTGAGGTGTGTAAAACACCCTACCAGATCAACTGTGTTTGAATGACACAACAGACTAACACAGGGTTAACTTTGATTAATTGTTATTCGAAATGTGGTAAACCAAGCCTGTTTCTTTTCCCGTTGATCGTTAATAGATTTTACTCATTTAGTGGCTTTTTCCCTGTTTAATCTTTTAAAACAAATTTTTCAAAAAAGGGAATGAATACACCTTTTTTTTTCTAATGATGTATTTGGTACGAGTAAAAGTAAAGTTGGTGACTGTAGTTGAGGGCGACCCACACGTCTAATTAACACAGGTATAATGACTTTCAAAGTTTAAAGCTGAAGTTAAACCCAACATGTATGTAGCCCACTCAGCTGTAGCTGTAGAATACACCAACTGCGTCTTTGCAGAAGTTTAAGACTCCTCCAATGAATGTCCTTGATATGATATTAAATAGTCTGGTGCTTTGGGAAATGCAGAGTACTCCATTGCCATTGCTCCCAGGTCCACCCTGGCTCAGAGTGGTAGCAACCGATAGAGTCCTATTTATGGGGTAAATAGAAGTTTGACATTTGAACTGTGTGCAAACTAATGACATGCTAAATTGAATTGTTGGAAATAGAACTGTTTGATCATTTAACTGTGTATAATCAAATGTCTAATTGAATCATTAGTGATACATAGCAATACTTGGAACCATTTGACTATTTGCAAACGAATGAGTAATGTTGAATAGAATAATTAGTGTTAAATTGCAATACATGAAACTATTTCACCATGTGCAAACAAATGATTAATATTGAATAGAATTAGTAGTGTTAGATAACAATAATTGAAGCCGTTTAACTATAGAAACAATGGCAATACTAGTGTGCAAACAAATTAGTTTTAACTCATTTAAAAATGATATTACCAACAAACTGTGTACACACAAATGATTGATGCTAAATTGTGACTTATTTAGCAAGACTAGAAACCATTTAACTGTTTGCAAAAAAAAATGAGCTCAGACTCATTTAGAACGTTTATCTATGAAATGTGTTCACAAATCATATATTTAATATATATATATATATATATATATATATGTATAATCTGGATTTGGCATTAAATAATCTACAAGGGTTATTATGCCATAAAACCCTATCGATGAATCAATCACCAACATGCATGTATTGATATACAACCTTAAGATGCTATTTTTATCAAAGAATTATGAATATGTATTTACTCAATACCTCTGTCACAAGCAAGATGTGACACAAGGTCAATTTTTTTAAGCAGAGTTATAAAGGTTTGAATTCATAGTTTTCCTTCCCCTAGACTGGTCACCATACCAAGGTTAAAGAGCTCAGTCTACCCTACTATTAACCCTTAATTGGAGGGAGGATTATTGTATTTATCTTTCCAAAGAATATTAGCACAATGTGAAATGCTAACAGATTCTTTGAGAACTTATGCTCTGGTCACAATATTCATTTCCTACAATGATAACCATAACACCGATAGCCCCTCAACATTATGAATAAGGACTTTGGAAATTATAAATGGGAAATTCTGGTGGTGACAAAAGCTTTTTGTTATTTCTGAATGTGCCTAACATTTGCTTGGGAAGATGTATTTTATTGTATTGTTCTTTGGAAACAATAGCAGTTTCTCACTTTCACTGTTAGCTGCCTTGTTGATTCTCACACATCTTTTCATTGCATCTCCAAGGCATTTTCTTTTCTGTTTCAAAATGACATCTATGGTTCAATTGATATAAGGAAGGTAATTAATCTTTTTGTTTGCTTGAAATTGGCACACTATTAACATATTGAAGGTGTTGCAAAACTATAAATAGCATTTTGTGTACATTCTGTGAAATCTATATCAATAATTGGTAAGTGTTTGTTTGTCTGTCCTTCATTTTTATCCAAGCTGTCTAGTTTTGCATAAGGCCTCAAGCAAAAGGCATTCAGTGAAGATTGAAGGGACAATATCCATAATGACCTGTTAACCATTCCTTCATGGCAAGGCTGTAAATGTATTGTGTATATCTCCTATTTGACCTGTAAATAAATGCACCTTACAATAACAGTAAAAAGTTAATTTTCTTCTACATGAAACATACCAGGATTTTGTTTGCCCAGTCGGCTGGAGCTCTAGAATTCACTGACTGCTTTTCTGCAGAGGGGTAAGATCCCCCACCACCATAAAACGCAAACAAACAAACAGGATTTTGTTAATTCTCGTGAATATACAACCAAAATATTATATTTACCAAACATAACTGAACTGAGACTCTCTAACGAAAAATATGAATATGGTATTGTAAAAAAAATGAGTACACTCCTTATATGCAAGTGTTTTTGGTTACAGTGGTGTTGCAATTTTATTTTTGGTTAGTTTTTAATACTGTAGAGTTCGATGAGAAAAAAATTGATTGATTTGAAGAGACTGAAATAGATGAACAAAAGAGTGAGAGAGTGAAAGACTGATATATATATATATATATATATATGTATGTCAGTCAGATTTCAGCCAAAATTTCAAGGTTGTTAGTCATATCTGGGAAGGTTTTAAACTACTTTTGTAGATTCAACTTTCACTGATTTTTTTATTTTTTTTTTTTTTTATTTTTTTTTTTTATTGGTGAGAGCCTAGATTTTTACTCTGACCTCAAGTGGTAGTACCTGTTAGGGTCCTGTCTGTTTTTGAAGGTTAAGATAATGTTTAAAATAGTTGTAATGTACATTAATACAGTGTCTTTTAAGCGTTGATATTGCAACTAAACATGAAATATTAATCTGTTTAATATTTGTGAAGATACGTTTTGTCTTGTATTTAATTGAAGATTGACTTAAGCATAAGATGAAATAACAAGAGTTGTTATGTTCTAAAATAAAGTAACCTATCTTTTATATAGTTGTCTGGCACACAGGTCTCAAGTAACTTAAGGTATCTACTCTTGAGACTTTGGAATTTTTTTGAAAAGGGTCAGTCGTTTATCAGAAGAGCAACAAGTCACAACCTAAATTTCAACACTAAGTGAAACCCTCTACCTTCATTAGGTTGGGCTATGATTTGTGAAAGAATGGATTTGTCTATGATGAACTTGAAAATACCAATTTACATCTACCTATTTTTTTTTTAGGCTGATCCAGAGAGAAGTTGTATCATTTACATTAATGTTAGTGGGATTCTTTCACAAATCAATGATTGTCTCTGCTAAGAAAAATTCAGTCATTAGAACTCTAGCTGTAGGTCAAATAAAGAGTTAAACATGAGACTTGTAGATATTTGAAAAGGGTCAGTCAATTACTGGGAGAGTGGCAAGTCACAGTGTAAATTTTGGTGTGAAGTAACCCTCTCCATCTCATTTGCGGGTGTGCTATGATTTATGAAAGAATGTTTTTTTTTTCCTTTTATTTGACTGAAAATATCTCTTCATTCCTTCCTGTTTTTGAGATTGGTCTAAATGGAACTTGTAACAATGGCTAGAAAAGTTGCTGGGATTTTTTCTGTTCTCGTGTCTGACTTTATCTTATTGTCGTTTCTTCGTCTAGTCTAGTCTATGTCTCTTTGTCTTTGCCTATTTTATTCAAATGCCCACAATACAAGAATTGAATCAACAAATATTTCAGAACACAAGTTTGGAAGATCTTGTCATAAATTAGCAGTTAACTAAGGTGTTTGCATTCTGTGATAAATATTCTGGGCACTTAACTTCTTGAAAATAAAGGTTTTTAAACTCTTATCAGATGAATTTTATAAAATGAGTTATGTCCCTTAAGAGTTGATTAAATCAATTTCTTTCTATCCAATGTTTCAACCACCTAGTCTGTGTAACTTATTATATGTTGATTGTATTCCTTGCAGAGGGGTAAAACTCCTGAAAAAGAGATTTCCTGGGAATGAAGCGAAATTGCATCTCCATTATTCCTTGGTCTACTCTGACTCCAAATGGTAGTAGCTGTTTAGCTCCCACCTATGGGTCAAATAGATCTGTTTAAAAATTATTTCTATTCTATAGGAATAACTGATGGCACATAACTGATTTATTTGTATTAAGAATAATTACTTGAGTTATAATTGTTTACTAAGGATTATTATTAGTTAGTTGAAATCATATAAAGTAAAGTTGGTGACCGTAGTCAAGGGCTACCCGAAAGCTCCTTTTTCAATAGCTACTACACTGAGGTGTAGGAGAGGGTGCTACTCCTTTCCCTGGATTGCTCCACTTTACTCTTGAAACCTACCTTATAATGCTGAGTGTTAAGCAAGGAGGTATCAAGTACCACTTTTTGAGTCTTTGGTATGACTCAATCTGAGATTGAACCCCGGTCTCCTGGGCCATTGGTAAACACTACCACAAGGTCAATGGGCCAGTTAAAACCGTATAACTGTGTGAAAACAAATGACTGCTATTAAATAGAGATGATTACTTGAAACCATATAATTATTGATATTAGGTAGGAATACTTGAAACCATGTAATTGGTAGGATGTCCTTGTAGTGTAATGGAAATTTACTAAGCTTTTGCTTAGATGTGGCACAAGGCCATATGAAAGGGGCACCCAATGAGACTCGAACTCACTCGTGTAGGTTTGCTAGTCGAGCTTGCTAACCATTACACCACCAGAGGCGCCCTGTCCTTGTAGTGTAATGGCTATTGTGCTATCAAGTGAACTTGAAGTCTGATCATGCTATTATGTTCACTTTTGAACTAGTACTCTTAGGAAAGGCATGAACTCCCTTATTCTCCTAGCTATGGATTAAATAGTATCAATAGTAATCTTCTACTAGGATAGCTTGGGCATTAAATAATACATAAATGTAGATATGTTATTAAACAAAGAAACCAAACCATATAACTGCATAAGGAAATGATTATTATCAAATAGAAATAGTTACTTGGAACCATATAATCATTAGTATTAAATAGGAATACTTGATATCATATAACTGTTTCAAACACATGTAAGAAACAGAGCACCTTGGGTGGTGTAAAAGTTAGTGAGCTAGACTAACAAACCTATGCAAGTGAGTTTGAGTCTCATCAGGTGCCCCATTCAAAAGGGCTTGTGCTACATTTAAGCCAAAACAGCTTAGTAAGTTATTACACTGTGTCTGCCTAATTTGTGGTATGATACAATTGAAATTAAAAAAATGAAATCTTAAGAAACAACTTAAATGTAATGGCCGAGGGATTTCGTTTTATATATCTTGCCTTTGGGTTTAGTTAGGCTGAAAACCTTTCGGCTCAATGCATGGGTTAGTTAGGTACAAACTTGAGCACAAGTGTTGACGCGCGCATGGGGAGGATGTCTCGTTCACAGATGTCAAAATAAAAATCCCAGATAGAAAGGTTGACCAGTGGATATGAATGACGTCATGCACCGGAAGCACGCGCGGAGGATTTTGGGGATTTTGAAAAAGTCAGGGAGTTGAGTTCTGCCTCGGAGGAAGAAGGTTGACTTTCACTTGCTCGCCGAGGCCTTGTGGCAGGTGTCGCACGTGGTTTGGGGGAGATGGAAAAGTCAGTATAAAAAGAGGGTATCCCTCTCCTTATATCTAAAAACCTTTAAACTCAAAGGTAATAAAAAGTTTCATACCTGAACTAAGAAGTCGTTAGTGTTTTTCGTGTTTCGGGATTCCTATGTTCTATGTATATATGTTATGAACATTCTATGTACGTTTCACATATCCGTATCATGGCTATGTTACACAACTACATATATATATATATATGTATATATGAAACGCAGTTGCTTCCAGGCAGCAGTCGTATTGATACTGCTATATGGATGCACTACTTGGACGCTAACTAAATGGCTGAAGAAGAAGCTAGATGGCAATTACACAAGAATGTTGCGAGCAATATTGAACAAGTCCTGGCGGCAACACCTCAGAAGGCACCAACTATACGGCCACTTGCCTACTGTCAAAAAAACTATACAAGTTAGACGAACCAGACATGCAGGACACTGCTGGAGAAGCAAGGATGAGCTCATCAGTGATGTACTCCTATGGACCCCCACATATGGCCAAGCAAAAGCAGGACGACTAGCTCGAACATACATACAGCAGCTATTTGAGGATACGGGATGTAGCCCTGAAGACCTGCCAGAAGCGATGAATGATTGGGAGAAGTGGCGAGAGAGGGTCAGGGATATCTGTGCTAGCAGCACGACATGATGATATATACACACAATCAATGTGATTTCCTCACCTCTTGATATAAAATACTCCTAGACAAGTTGACATGCTGTTAAAATAAATCAATCAATCAACAAACATTTCAATTTAGTATCTTCCTCACTTGGATGTATATGGTCTGAAAACCTGTCAGCTGATCATCATTGTCACTTTATATGTCATATGGTGGGAGTGGTTGTTACTTTTCAATCAAGTAGTTATAATTATCTTATCCTTTATCTAACTTAAACTTAAAAGATTTTAATGAGGAGGCATATACCACTGCTGACAATGGTTTGTTTAAAAAATAAACAACCATATAAGTAAAAACATTTTGTCTATTAGTTATCTTGTATCTTTTCCAACTTTGTCTGTGTCCTTGAAAAATACTTCCTTGATTAATGGGTTATAGGTTGAGATTTGTGGCGTAAATACCTTGTGTATATTTTTACATTTCATCCATATCTCCACCAGTTTCATAATAACACAGATAAGGCAACTTAATCTTTCTGTGTCTCTCGTCATATATGTTCCTCAATTGAGGTATAGATTTAGTGACTCTTTTTGGTACTTCTTCAATTAACTTTCTATATTTAATGAGTCCTGGGGACCAAACAACATTATCAAATTCTCGTTGGAGGTCAAAACTAGCCCAGTCAGGCTATAGAATATACCGACTTCATCTCTGCAGAGAGGTAAGAGCTCCTGAACGAGTGTCCTGGATATGACATTAAACAATCTGATGGTAAGCTGGAGCTTTGGGGATTGTGGAGTACCCCTTTATTGCCATTGTTCCCAAATCCACTCTGGCCTGGAGTGGTAGCACCTGATAGGATTCTATCTATGGGTCAAATAGAACTGTTTGACATTTAAACCAAGTGCAAACAAATGACTTATGCTAAATTGAATTGTTAGAAATAGAACTGTTTCATCATTTAATTGTGTGTAAACAAATTATGGATTTTTAACTGAATTGTTAGTGATAGATAGCAATACTTGGAACCATTTAACTGTGTTGACTTATGCTAAATTGAATTGTTTGAAAAACAATGGTTAATTATTTAACTGTGTGTAAAGAAATGACTGATGTTTAATTAAATTGTGATTCATAGCAATACTTAGAACCATTTAACTTTGTTGACTTATGCTAAATTGAATTGTTAGAAATAGAACTGTTTGATCATTTAACTGTGTAGATCTACAAAATGAGTTTAATAATCATATACTTGATATATATATATATATATATATATATAGGATTTGGCATTAAATAACCAACAATGTTTGATATGCCATAAAGCCAAATCAGACCAAACCAAACCAATCTTACCAAAGCAATAAACACATTTTAAACCATGTCACCATCCATATATTTGTATGATCTACATATCAATCTTAGTTTTTTACTTGGTTTATTGATTTGAATTTCAATATTTGGAAAAAGCAGTTTTCTCTCTCAATGGAATAACTTTTTCTCATTGTGTATTTGTGTTTTAGACTATTTTCCCAATATGGAGTACCATTGTGGAAGATATTTTTGAAATTAAGACTAATACAGAAATCTCTAACTCAGTTTTGTTACCATGAACATGTACAATGAAGCCTAAAAAAATCTTTAAATATGAAACGGTGAAAGCATTTGAAATTTATTTGATTTCTTCTCTAAAGTCAGAAAATTCCTATTTACTAAGATTTACTTTGTCTGGCACTCAGGCTTTAAGTTAGAGTATCAGTTGTTACTTTAAGCTAAAATCATCATCATGTCGTGCCGCTAGCACGGATATCCCTCACCCTCTCTCGCCACTTCTCCCTATCATTCATCGCTTCTGGCAGGTCTTCAGGGCTACATCCCGTATCCTCACATAACTACTGTATGTATGTTCGAGCTGGTTGTTCCGCTTTTGCTTGGCCATATGTGGGGGTCCATAGGAGTACATCACTGATGAGCTCGTCCTTGCTTCTCCAGCAGTGTCCTGCGTGTCTGGTTCGTCTAACTTGTATAGTTTTTCTGACAGTAGGCAAGTGGCCGTATAGTTGGTGCCTTCTGAGGTGTTGCCACCAGGACATGTTCAATATTGCTCGCAACATTCTTGTGGAATTACCGTCTAGCTTCTTCTTCAGCTGTTCAGTTAGCGTCCAAGTAGTGCATCCATATAGCAGTATAGATACGACTGCTGCCTGGAAGAAACTGCGTTACATTTTATTGGTTAGGTCTGATTTCCATATGATCGAGAGCCTATCAATAGCTGTCCATGCTTTCGTTAGCCGTGTGTTGATGTCTTTTTTGGTTGATGAGACACTGCTTCCTAGGTAGGTGAATTTGTCTACGAGTTTCAGAGAGGTTCCGTCTAGTGTGGAAATGTTGCCTGTTTGGTTATAACACATATATTCAGTTTTGTGTGCATTGACATGGAGGCCAATGCCTGCGGCAGCTCATTACAAACTATGCAGTAGTGTTTCGGCTTGGTTGGGTGTATTCGCCAGTAACACTATGTCATCGGCGTAGTCGGTGTCGGTAATTGTTTTTGCGGGGTACCTTCTGCTTCTTTTCTTTGTCAGCTCGAAGCCATTTTCTCTGATTTTGTCGATCAAAGTTCTAAGTACGTAGTCTAGACAGATGATAAAGAGGTATGGGGCTAGCGTGTCCCCTTGTAGTACTCCTGCTACAATGTCAAATTATTCTGTGTCTCCATCCGGTGAACGTACTTTCACTTTGGTGTTTCTGGAGAGAATTGTTATTGCTGCTATGGTTTCTTTTGGTAGGCCGTATGCTAGTAGGATTTGTTTCATCTTCCCTCTGTGTATGGAATCGAAGGCCTTGGTAAAGTCGACAAATAGTAATGTCGCCTGTAGGTTTTTTACCCGTTGGTTTGATTTACAGCCTGTTGATTCTTGTTGAGTTTTGCTTAAGTCAGTTTAACAATCAAGGTCTCCAGTTGATTATGATACAAAAATTTCTTACAATCATTTTAAACAGGTGAACACTTATTATCTTGACAATCATTGTAAAGAGGTAAACACTTCAGATTTAGTTGCTATATCAGTGTTTTAAGAGCCAATGAAGTAGTGTGCTTAAAAATAATTTTAAACAGTTAAACATTTCCTAATTATTGGCAGTATAAATGTTTTAAGATCCAATGAATTAAAAAAAGTTCAAAATCATTGTACACACTTTAACACACAATCATCATCATGTCGTGCTGCCAGCATGGATATCTCTGACCCTCTCATGCCACTTCTCTCTATTGTTCATCGCCTCTGGCAGGTCTTCAGGGCTACATCCCTTATCCTCACATAGTTGCTGTATGTATGGTCGAGCTGGTCGTCCTGCTTTTGTTCAGCCATATGTGGGGGTCCATAGGAGTACATCACTTATGAGCTCGTCTCTGCTTCTCCAGCAGTGTCCTTCATGTCTGGTTTGTCTAACTTGGATAGTTTTCATGATGGGAGGCAGGTGGCCGTATAGTTAATGCTTTGTTGGGTGTTGCTTCCAGGACTTGTTCAAATATTGCTCGCAACATTCTTGTGTAACACATAACAGTTTTTTATAAAAAAAGCAAAATCCATATCATATCTTGCCCAGTCGGCTGGGGCTGTAGAATACGCTGACTGCACCTCTGCTGCGGGGTAAGACCCCCCCACCCATGAGTGTCCTGGATATGACACTAAACAGTGTTGGTGAGATCCCAATAATGCTGGTGCCTTGGGGAATACGGAGCACCCCTTCATTGCCATTGCTCCCAGGTCCACTCTGGCCCAGCGTGGTAATGCCTGATAGAGCCCTATCTATGGGTTAAATAGAACTAACTGCATACTTATGCTAAACTGAATTGCTTGAAATAGAAATGTTTTTAACTATTAAACCATACTTACACTTAAACTGCATGCTTATGCTAAACTGAATTATTTGAAATTGAGGTGTTTTTTGACATTGAAATTGTACTTACACTAAACTGAATTGTTATATATAACTGCTTAAATAAACTGAATAGTTGGAAATAGAAATGTTTTTGACAAATTGTATACTCATGCTAAACTGAATTGTTTTAAATTATTTACATAAAAATGGATTTGGTGTTAAATAACCTACAAAGGTTGATATGCCATCAAACCAAACCAAACCATATCATATCATTCTATTTGTCTGTACTTATTTATCTGTCTTTATATATTTTTATGTAATATGTGAGTGTGTATGTGCTTAAATAGGTTATATATATGTTTACATACATACATATCTGTGGACTGAACAAATGTGAATATAAATACATATCTACATAAGTATACATATGTAATGTATTTGTGTGTGTGTGTGTGTGTGTATATATATATATACACACTCTCACACACACGCACAAATATATATGGTAGTATATATATATATATATATATGTGTGTGTGTGTATATATATATATATATATACTCTCACACACATGCACATGCACAAATATATATAGTAGTAGTAGTTAGCAATTAAGGTTGAGGGCGACCAGAAGGCTCCCTTTTCAATAGCTACTACACCAAGGTGTTGGGGAGGGCACTACTCCTTTCCTTTGTTTGCTCCACTTTACCCTTGATACATACCTTATATTGCTGAGAGTTAAGCAAGTTGGTATCTACCCACTAGACCAATGAACCGATATATATATATAAAATGTATATACATGTGTGTATGTACACTACAACTCAAAAGTATTTTGCTATGCTCAAAATTTTTTATTTCTCATCCTAAAAGTTTTATTTTTAATGAAACAATGTTTTTATTTATTATACTAAATACAAGACTTCCTCAGTAACTTGGACCTTCGTATAAGCAGATATCTTTTGAAAAATTGATTTGAAGGCATTTTTCTTCTTTAGTACTAAGAATGAAAATTCCCAGAACTACACTGGATTAAACTGTCAGGAGATATCAGGAAATGGGACAAAACAAGGTCAAAAGTAAGGCTGGTAGACCAAAAGCAACAACAGGAGCAAAGGTCAATTTCATCTGAGTCACCTGGTTGCATGACAGAAAGCTGACTGCTCCAAATATCACTGCGCAACTAATCTAATGTCATGAAAAAAATGTGTCACCATTCACTGTGAGGAGAAGAATTTATGAAGCTGGCCTACATGGCAGAATTGCTGTCAAGAAACCACTGTTTAGGGAGCAAAACAATGTCAAAAGGCTCCTGTCGGCCAGGGTCCACAAAAACAGGACAATAGAGCAGTGGAATAAATTTTGTTGACCTGATGAATCAAAGTTGAAAAATCTTTGTGTCAAATAGGAGGGTCTATGTGCTGCAAAGAGTTGGTTTAAGAGCTGCAACCCTCTGTATCACACCAACTTTAAAGCCTGAAGGAGGCTGTGTTATGGTATAGGGGTGCTTTTGCCATTTGCAAAGTCAGTGATTTGTACCAGGTGAAGGGCAAATTGAATCAGTGTCTATCACAGTATAATGTAGCATCATGCAATCCCATGTAGAATGCAGCTTGTGGATCAAAGATTTGTACTCATGCAAGATGATGACCCAAAACATGCTGGTAAGGTACATTAAAAGCAAAGAGGAACAGCCAGTCCTTCAACTGATGTGTTGGCTGGCATAATCAGTGGACTTAAAATCTCATTGAAATGGTGGGGGATTAACTTGAGCGAAAAGTCATAATGAAACAAACCCATAAGTGCTGTTCACTTCTGGCTTGCAGGAATAGCTGTACCCTAGGTCTAAAGATACCAAACTAGATTGAAAGAATGTAACTGTTTCCTAACTTGTGGAAGTTAATAATCCTCTTTCCTAAGTCTGCCAGCATGGATATCTCTGACCCTCTCTAGCCACTTCTTCCTATCTTTGATCACCTCTGGCAGGTCTTCAGGGCTACGTCCTGTATCCTCACATAGCTGCTGTATGTATGGTCGAGCTGATCGTCCTGCTTTTGCTCGGCCATATGTGGGGGTCCATAGGAGTACATCACTTATGAGCTCGTCCCTGCTTCTCCAGCAGTGTCCTGCATGTCTGGTTCATCTAACTTGGATAGTTTTTGTGGACTTAAAGTCCCATTGAAATGGTGTGGGATTAACTTGAGCGAAAAGTCATAATGAAACAAACCCATAAGTGCTGTTCACTTCTGGCTTGCAGGAATAGCTGTACCCTAGGTCTAAAGATACCAAACTAGTTTGAAATAATGTAACTATTTCCTAACTTGTGGAAGTTAATAATCCTCTTTCCTAAGTCTTTCCCATCATGTTGTTAACATAAGAATGGTGACACTCTATGCACCGTATGATGTTCTTTTCTGGAATTATCACAAACATTCTACTGAATAAATAATCTAGACAACTTGACCATTAAAATAATTATGTCAACTACTTATATTTACATGAATCAATCAATTAAAAACGATATTTTCTACTGTATGAATAATTTTGTTTTTTCTTTTTTGCATAAATCGCCTGTCAAATTTGTTGTATTTAACTTATTGTTCTGAAAAATTGAGTTTTATATTCCTTTTTTTTGTGTGTGTGTGTGTGTGGGGGGGGCTTATTAACATATAAAAACAGGCATCATACAGGCATTACTTTCTGAGAAATTGATAAAGAATATTCAAAACTGATGGGTGTACTAATGATTTTGTTATTGACTGTATGTGTATCTATATATAATATGTATGTATGTAATATATGTATACACTTACATAAATCATGTATATAAATGTGTGTGTGTGTGTATGTGTATATATATATATATATATATATATATAATGTGTGTGTGTAGTTGGGCAGCAGTCTTTCATTTAAGCATGTTTGATTAAATGATAAAGACACATTTTGTCTATATAACTTTAAGATCCTTTCAAGTTTCTTGGTTTCATGTTGAAAAAAAAGTATCTTGGTTTCAGGTTAAAAAAAACCTAAAAACTTTCAAAACTCTTTAAAAACACTCATTACACATGCAAGGAACCCTTGATGGAAAGGTTCAAAAGTGCTTGGGACAATTTTGGAAAATTCATTCCAAAATTGTCCCGAGTACTTTTGAACCTTTCATCAAGGGTTGCTTGCATGTGTAATGAGTGTTTTTAAAGAGTTTTGAAAGTTTTTAGGGGTTTTTTTTATAACATAACAAAATTACGTAAATGCAGAGTTGGATAAAACTGAGATGCTGATGAATTTAAAAACTGAACACTATCAGTGGAAATAGAATATTATCGAGAAATATGGAATATAAAAAAAATACATATAAATATATAATGTGTGTGTGTTTATATGTAATGTGTATAATGTACATATTATATGCATAAATAGACAAGTGTGATAAGGCAGATAGGAATGTTTTTTTTATCTTGTTTTTGTGATGGTTCTCAGTTATTTGTAACATTAGGTCACTGTTAGCAGAAGTTTTTGTTGAAAAATAAAAATTATTAAGATTTAAAACAATTCTTTTTGTATAAAAAAAAACGATATGAAATTGTAGCACATCCATATGTCAAGTGAAAAATGTTTTCTGATCAAAGTTGACCCAACTGCATCTTTGTGGAGGGGTAAGACTCCACTAACAAGTGTCCATGACATGACACTAATCAACCTGATGGTGAGGCTCTGGTAATGCTGGAGCTTTGGGGAATGCTAAGTACATCTTCATTGCCATTGCTCCCTGGTCCATTCTGGCCTGTGGTGGTAGTATCTGATAGGATCCTATCTATGGGTCAAATAGAACTGTTTGACATTTAAACTCTGTACTTACGCTAAACTGAATTGCTTGAAATAGAACTGATTGATCATTTATCAGTGTGTAAACTGATACCTAATTTAACTGTTAGTGATGCATAGCAATACTTGAAAATGTAGCAGAAAGAATTTCATATTTTTGTTTGGCGTGTAATTTAATTCCACCGTTTGGGTCGATGCAAAATTTCACCCGATCAGGATGACTTATCCTATTCAGCCCGGACCATCTTTCCGGGCAGCAGAAATTGGGGTAGCCGCCAAACACTCTCCCTCTTTCCCAGAACTTCTTCTTTCAGGACAGACATCTTACTGTCTGCTCTTCAATAGCAGCATCACACCATCATGAGGGAAGCAGTCTAATTTATGGACCCCTTGCATCTATTCTCTTAGACCAAGGGTTCCCAGTTAAATATGAATTAGATGAATTCAATACGCCACACACAGGAACAACTCTTAGTCGCCTCTAGTATTGGCTATGTCGACTGCGATGCAAAATTCCGCTCCGACACCTAGCTACTTCATCTCTGGGCAACATTTTCTGGAGACATTCACGCTTCTCCCCGAAACAACCAGAACCACAAACTCATGGTGACTACAATTGTTTCTGTCGTCAAACAGCAAACACAACTTTTGCTACACTATGGCAAACATATTTCCCTCTCACATTCAACGATGCACTTTTCGCTCAAGCATTTAGCTGCTAAAATGCTTTCTCAACTCTATCATAACTTTATTTCGTTGCCTTACTTCTTTCCTTCCTACGAGACTTGCAGCATAAACGTAAACCCTTTATTCTGTCACGTGATAGCCCATGGAGACGAAGAGGTAAGACTAATACTATCCTCCCGTGTTGAATTAGCAGTATCTAGCAGTCAAAAAAGTGACCGTTAAGAGAGAATGTGGGTCACAGAGGGGATAAACAGATGTTGGTACTTGATGACCTCACCCAGGTCGCCAGACACCAAGGGGGAGAAGAGAGAAGCCAAATGATTGGCTGGGACCTCAAAACGGAAGTGGGGACATCCTGATCGGGTAAAAGAGGTGAGCTTTAGCTGGCTAGCTTTTCAAGGAGCCAGCCATGTTACTATTGGCTTGAAGGTGAGTGCTATTCATTGATGTTCTATACCCCTCAACGGAAGTAAGAAATTTAGTTTTTGAGCAGGGTTCGTAGTGGGCGGACGAACCATAGCCATTTTACTCCGGGTGGAAGACAAAAGAATTACTGAGACACGAAGGACCCCAGGCTCTTCAAGCCAGTGTAAAAAAATAGAACAAAGTCTATTAGCCCGTGAAAGAAGAAAAGATTCTCCAGTGGAACCCCGTCAAAAAAATATAAGATAAGTAACTTTGGGGCCATTTTTCTTTATACCCAAATTTCGTTTACCACTCTCTCTCTCTCTCTCAATTTGAAGAAAGATAAAAGTCAAGAAAAGACATTTATATTCGTGGACTGTCCAAGTATTATATGTTTTGACATCTTGAAAGGTGTATATAACTATAGTAAAGGAATTCATGTATTTTTATGTGACCATGTGGTCTATGTTGTTATTTCATGCTTCTTTTTAGCTTCTATTCGCCTTATGTTTTCTTGTTTAGAATTGTCCTATTAATTCCTAAAATATCACACGGGAAACTGGAGTTGCCGACTATTACAATATTAATATTATTACGACTAAGACCTATAGGCCCGTATTCTTCTGTTATCTAAGGGAAAGAAGTTTAGCGGCCTGGTGGGTGTGTGATAGTGTGAAATTTGGAACCTCTTTGCCAGCGGCGGTCAGTCTGGCTCTAAATTGATCCCTCATGTAATATGCCAGTTCTTATATGCCTGAGAGAAAAACTCTGAATGAGGACTTATTCCATAGGGGATCAAGTGCCAACCTGCCCCGTCTTCACACGTGCAAAAATAAAGTCCCGTTTTTGGGATTTTGGTCAATTTCGCGTCACAATTCCATGCTGCCATTAAAAACTTTCGTATAAAACCTAACGGCATCTTTGTCTTCTTGCTTCTTCATCTCTCCTCTATTTACCAACTACACTTAGCGAGAGAATAACAACACACGCAAGAATACATTTCTTCGCTAAAAATAATAACAAACAATCCTTTGCTAAAAAAACATTAAGGTGTGTGTTAACAAATGATTAATAATAGAATTATTCGTATTAAACAGAAATTAGTAAAATCATTAAATTGTGTGAAAGAAAATGAGCTCAAGCTTGTTTAAAAATATTATGTACAAAATGTGTTTAGAAATCATATATTCAATATATATATATATATATATAAATAAACAGGATTTGGCATTGGATAACTTTCAGTGGTTGATATGCCATGAAACCCAACTAAACCAAATTATATATATTTAATATATCTGTATAAAAAGGATTTGGCGTTAGATAACCTACAATGGTTGATATGCTATCAAACCAAATCATATATTAATATATGTATAAAAAGGATTTGGCATTAAATAACCTGTGTAGGGACACTGGATGAAGTCTATAAGACCTACCAAAAGCAACAGGAGATGGGGATGGATGGTGAAAGAGGGACATGGAACTCTCTGCTATAACCATGATTCATATATACATATTGTGTGTGTGTGTGTGTGTGTGTATATATATATATATATATATATATATATATATATATATATATATAATTGGAACAAAATCAACCAATCGTCATTTGACTATTATAAATCTTTTTCAACTTGTAACTCAGAGAAACCAACCTTTTTAGAGAAAAAAAATTTAGATTGTAAAAATATTCTTTCAATGTATTCTTATTTGTTAAAAAAATAAAGAAAAAATAAAGAAAAAAATTATAAACAAAAAAAAAAGATAAATAAATAATGGTGCGGGGACAAAAAGATAGAAGTTGGTGTCAAAACTGGATGTAATGTAACCTTCTGGTGTCATGTATCTGTATGTATATTGAAAAAAATTTAACAAGACTCACAAAATCTTCAGCAACTTAAATCTAATGTAGATATAAATTTATGAGTCAACTATTAAATAAATGTAACGAACAAATTGTTAAATGCCACCATAAAATTAGATTTCAACTCTTATGAAAAAAGTTGATAATAGAAAAATTGTCATAACAATAGTAAGTAAGTAAAGTTGGCGACCGTAGTCGAGGGCGACCAGAAGGCTCCCTTTTCAATAGCCACTACACCAAAGTGTAGGGGAGGACACTACTCCTTTCCCTGGATTGCTCCACTTTACCCTTGATACATACCTTATATTGCTGAGTGTTAAGCAAGGAGGTATCAAGTACCATTTTTAAAGTCTTTGGTATGACTCGACCTGGGATTGAACCCAGTCCTCCAGGACCATTGGTGAACACTTTAAAGACTATTCCAATGAGCTGGTATGTATCAGTATTAATACTGATATTATTGATAATGTAATTATGATAAATTAACAATAATTGTAATAATAGTTACCTTTTATTATTAGTCATATAATTATTAATGATTATTAGAATGGCAGTACACAGAATAAATAAAGTCTAGATTTTAATCTTATGTGGAAATCAAATAAAACTTATTAAATTTTTTAACTTAAAACCCAACTAAACCAAATTACATATATTTGATATATCTGTATAAAGAGGATTTGGCGTTAAATAACCTACAACAATGGGTCGACGCAAAATTTCACCCGATCAGAATGACTTAATAATAAAAGTTTAATATTAGGATGATTATGAAATAATTATAATAATAAAAGTTTAATATTAGGATGACTTAATGATAAAAGTTTAATATTAGTAATAATTTTTATCTCCACATTTACCTTGATAAATAAATAAATTGACAGGTTTTTTTCTTAAAAGGTTAATTTATTCACAAGATTTTAGTTGCTGAAGGTTTTGTGAGTCTTGTTAAAAACATTTTGGTTACATAAGGATACATGACACCAGACAGTTACATTACATCCGGCTTTGACACTAACTTTTAACCCATATTCCCCCCCCCTTTTTTATTTATCAATTTTTTAAATCTATAATTTATTTTTCTATTTTCTCTTTATTTTTTTTTTATCTTTTAAATAAGCAAGAATCCACTGAAAGAATATTTTTATAATTTAAGAAAATTTTTTTTTCCTCTTCATTGTATGATGGCTATCTGAAGAGGTTGGTTTTCCTTATGGAGTGGCCAGCTGAAATAAATTTATTATATAACAAATGATAGTTTGTTGATTTTTTTCCGATTATATGAATTGGCTTTGTGTGAAATTTATAAATCTATATATCAGTTATCATATATAGAGCCCTCCTGGAGATTTATAAGAATTCTCTTATATATTCTTAAATAGAATCATTCTCAACTCATCTTCTTTGGATATTTTATATGTATATAATTATGTAAGTGATGTGTGTGTGTGTATATATATATAATGTTTGATTAAATAGGACAAACACTTCATTTCTGTTCATTTTTTTTCATTGGTCCCTTCAAGTTTTTTATGAGTCATTTGACGTTTGGATTGAATAAATTTAAGAAAACGCCATCATTTCCCTCAAGTACTTTCAGCCCATTTGGAACCAACTTTGGGGGAACAATTAATGAATGACATAAATAGAACTGTTTGAAAATTATTTGTATTAAATAGAAATACTTGATACCATATAACTTTATGTAAATTGTTCTTATTAAAAATATTTACTTGGATTGATAATTGTTTAATTAGGATTATTATTAGTTATTTGAAACTGTGTGCAAGCATTTATGATTATCATTAAAAGGAAATAGTTACTTGAAACCATATTATTGTATATAAATTATTAGTATTAGATAGAAATACTTGAAACCATGAAATTATGTATAATTTATTAGTATTAGATAGGAATACTTGAAACCATATAGTTGTGTATAAATTATTAGTATTAGATAGAAATACTTGAAACCATATTATTGTATATAAATTATTAGTATTAGATAGAAATACTTGAAACCATAAAACTATGTGCAAATCATTTATATTAGATTGTAATAATTGGTACATAACTGTTTTCTGAAAATTCTTAAGAAACAGCTGTTCAAAAAAAGTAAATAGATGTACAATGCATATGATTCACTAACCTCTAGGCATAGAATAAACCCAGATGAGTTGACATGCCTTCCAAATCAATCAATCATACTTGATACTCAGCTCTTTAATTATGGTATAGCAACTGGTCTAGGAGAAAGAACACACTGAATTCAAGCCTGTTAAACTCTGCTTAAAAATTGACCTTGTGTCACATCTTGCTAAGGCATAGGGTAAATATATATTTGGTATTTTTTTCTACAGAATTTCAGCAAATTGTCTCTCTTTTTTATTAAAATAATAAGGGCACATTTTAAAATAAGGGCACATTACCTTGATGATCAGAACCGTAAATAAGGGCACATTCTCATTGGTCTAGTGGGTAGAGTGTTCACCAATGGGTTCAATCCCAGGTTGCGTCATACCAAAGACTTTAAAAATGGTACTTGATACCTTCTTGCTTAACACTCTGCAATATAAGGTACATATCAAGGATAAAGTGGAGCAATCCAAGGAAAGGAGTAATTCTCTCCTCTACGCCTCAGTGTAGTAGCTATTGAAAAGGGAGCCTTCTGGTTGCCCTTGACTAAAGGGAGACAACTTTACTTTACTTACTATCTTAATGATTAGAACAGTAAACTGCTGTTAAAGACTGACACTACATTCCCCAGAGATCAAGAACTGGAGCCTCACCACCAGATGCAGTTTTCTGTCATACCCAGGATATCTGTTTGTAGGGAGGGGAGGTGGACAAGTCTTACTCCTCTGCAGTTGGTGTATTTGACAGGGAAAGTGTTCAGTCTCACTTTTTTAAAGGAATTACTCAACTATTAAATGTATTTGTCTAACTCCATGAATAAACTTTTATTGTAGTTCTATAATTCACATAATTTCAGTAAATCTTTATTCTTTTTTTTTTTTTCTGCCTATTGAAATTATAGTTTGTTACCTTGATTAGCTGAACTAACCAATTTTCTATGTGTAGTGTGACATTGCCATAGTTCCTGCAAGTAGCATTGTTTTTTTTTTTGTTTTTTTTTGGTTTGATTTTTACCTTTTAATCCATTATTCTTCTTTTACCAGTTAGATCTTGCATATATACTTTTTGCCATATATATATATATATATATAAACTATTATATTATTACAAATTTGTATTATCTATTTCAAAATACATATTACCTGTTATAAACCTTATTATCGTTTACATTTTACTCATTGGCCATATCTTTTATCTTTTTACTTTTTTATTTGTCTATTTAACATAGATGACTGGGCCATTAAGAGAAAAAAGTTACAAAATTTCACCTTAGGCACTTTAGTTGCTTCATATATAGATAGTAAATTGATTAGATCATTATATTGAGAATTATTAAGAAGAATGGTGTGTAAGGCTCAAAGATTCCATTTCTTTTTTCTCTCTCTCTCTCTCTCTCTCTCTCAGTTCCCAAGTAAGAATTTTTTTTTTCTTTTGCAGATATTTACATCAATGAGATACCTGCCGATTATCAGGTGCCATTCTCTTGGGAAAATGAAGTTCTGTTAACAGACAGTAACGCAGACCTAACTGCTGATTTCTGTGAACAAAGCTACGAAACTGTATCAAATCTACCCCCTCATCCTTCCAATCGTCCTTTGCTTCTACCACCACCACCACCACCACCCCCACCACGTCAGGTGAGACCACCCTTGCCTCGCTATGACACGGACTACACTCGCTATGGCTCCTCCCACTCGGTGCGTAGTGTCAGCTTATCATCAGAATCTCTGGACAATTATCGTGGCATGCGCCAATCTAACTCGAGAGTGCGATCGCTATCATCAGCCTTTAATAGCGAATCGAGAGCAAAGATAAAGGAAGCCATTCTGAAAGGCCGGGACTATCTTATGACAAAAGTTCAGGATTACCAACAGCGCATTCGTTCAAACATGAATAACAGACAGCGTGACATGCCAAACAATCATGCATGTGAAACTGACACTTACGATCTCGTCAGGAGCGACTGTTCACAATCAGCTGACGGTTTCTGCTCCTCATACAGGGAAGTTTTACCGAGTTACAAAGAGTTAATGCAATTGGAAAGACCTCCAGATACAATGACTGGTAAGTGGCTATTTTGCTATATATTTTGCATTGTTTTCTTTATCCTTTGAACCCCTGAGCCTAATATTTTGGGCTGAGTGCTATTTTTCTGAAGATGCTAAATTTTGGAAATTTGACCATGCATAAAAAAAAAAAAATAAATGACTCTAATGCTTAGTTTCTTCCATCTCCATCAAATTAATGTAATGTTGTAGAGTGAGGATTGTTTTGTGTAATGTTGACCTATTTCCAATATCTGTTGCATTGTTTTCTTTATCCTCTGATCCCATAAGCCTGACATTTTTGACTGAGATGCTAAATTTGGCAAATTTGAATTTGCAAAAAAAAAACAAAAAAAACAATTAGTCAACACTTTTCACTATCTTCATGAAACTAAGGTAATGTTGGGGAAGGGGAATTTTGCATGATGCTGACATATTTCCAGTGTCTTACATTGCATGTGGATCTTGCTATTACTTGTTCCTGGACAAAACACAAAAGCCTTCAAATGTCATTCCTTTATGAGTGTTCAAAAGAACTGGACAAATGTGTCATAATTTTATATATTCTCACTTTTATTCAGATGTTAATCATTTAAAATGTTCAGATTGGATCTGATAGTGGGTTATCAAAATTTAACTGTCATTAGAAAAGAGAAGAGATTCTTGTCATTCTTTTCTATGGGAGCCTAAAAGGGCCCAGAAAGTACTAAAGCCTCAAACCTCTCAAATTACATCTTTGTTTCTGTGTATGATTTACAACTCTCAAATCTTACTAAAAAGTATAATCAGTCTTCTGTCTTTGATCATGTGTTTGTATTGACCTATCAAAATTTATATCTTTATATTCTGGCTATTGTATGTGTGCTGAGGTGACTCCTGACATAATCACCAAAACATGTCAACTATTGAGCTGGTGTGGAAAGTATGTCAATTACACCAAATATCCTTGCTCACTATGTTAAACCAGTTCCCAAAGGATATTTATTCATCCAACTTCCCACCAAGTCATATTTAACCTGGAGTCATTTTACTGTGGGGAGTCAAGCACAAATCAAGACTCATGTCCTGCCATATCAAAAAATGCTTGATCCTATCGACATTCCCCCTTTGGCGTATTTCAGACCTTGAGCAATAAACTTAACCCTGTTAAGCTGGTGTTGCTTGCAAGGAAGGCCCTCTGGAACCAAACTAATATTGTTTTTTTGCTCACTTGGCAGGATTGCTCTTGCATTGCATATGTATACAATTTGTTACCGGAAAGTCATCTAGATTGGTAACACTTAGTTTTGCTGTTGATTTTACATATCTTTCTTAGATCTTTAAAACTGTATGCCCATTACTTCATGTTGTACAGTTTTAATATATCCACCCTATTTAGGCTTCAGTGAGATCACATCAGATCGACTAATAATAAAAGGCTTAATAGAGCAATCATTCATAGTCTTTCTTTTAATGGAATATTTGGATAGCATTAAAGAAAGACGTTGGCATTCCAGAGCAAAGTTTAAATGGGTCTTGTGCTTGACTGTATTTTATGAATTCTGATACAAGATATCTGAGGATTAAGGGCTTAAAGATTTATCATATTTACCCAACCCCTCCGCTCGGGCAGGATATGACACAAGGTCAATTTTTAAGTGGAGTTTAACAGGTTTGAATTCAGACTTTTCCTTCTCCAAGACTAGTTGCTTCGCCAAGGCTGAAGTACCTAGTCTGCCCTACTATTTACCCATAGCTGGAGGGAGAATAATTGGATTCATACCTTTCCCAAGGGTATTAGTGCTATGTGAAATGCAATCAGTCTCATCCAGGATTTGAACCCGTGTCACCGTGTCCATTTCCTACGACGATAACCATTACACCATGGGCACTTAAAGATTTATGACATTATCCCTGACATTTTTTTTTTTTTTTTGTAAACACTTTTTTATAATCTACCTTTAGTCCAATTTTTTTTTGTCTGATATGTTCTTAAAATTTATTTTTTTGAATTCATGACAAAGAAATAGCCCCAGACAAACTGGGATAAAAGTGTATTAGCTATTCATCTCCTTCAGCTGTTGTTAAGTCTTTGAATAGGATGCAGCAAAAAACAAAAACAAGTACTGGGGATTTCAACTATGTTGCAGCACCTCCTCATTATACACAAGCGAAAGTCAGAGTAATCTGACTCCTGCATGACACGAATTATAGGGTTGGGGCAGTTTTTGTACTTGACTATGTCTATGTTTAAGGAGTCAAGCATTCTAATTAACACCTCATAGTTATTTATTTCTGTTACATCAAAGATTTGGATGATCACTGACTCTTCGGTCACAGGCTGCTCCCAAGGGTAGTTGGTTAGATATTGATATACACACCTTATACTATAAGTGCTTTTTAGCCCAGTTAGCTGGGGCTATAGAATACTCTGACTGCATCTCTGCAGAGGGGTAGGAATCCCCTCAACAAGTGTCCTAGTTATAACATTAAACAATCTGATGGTAAGGCTCCTGTAATGTTAGATCTTTGGGGAATGCAGAGTACCCCTTTATTGCCATTGCTTCCAGGTCCACTTTAGCCCAGAGTGATAGCATGTGATAGGGTCCTATCTATGGGTCAAATAGAACTGTTGACATTTAAACTGAGTGCAAACTAATGACTTATGCTAAATTGAATTGCTTGAAATAGAACTGTTTCATCATTTAACTGTGTTAATAAATGCCTGATGTTTAATTGAACTGTTTGTGATAGATAGCAATACTTGGAACTATTTAACTTTGTGAACTTATGCTAAATTGAATTGTTAGAAATAGAAATGTTTGATCATTTAACTGTGTATCTACAAAACGTGTTTACAAAACATATATTTGATATATATGTAAAAACAGGATTTGGCATTAAATAACCAACAATGTTTGATATGCCATAAAACCAAACCAGACCAAACCTATTCTAAATGGACTTAACAAGCCCAGTTCTATGTACTAATACTCTTGAAAAAGCATGAACCCCACTCCCCACCACCAATTATGGGTAAATAGTGTAGACTGGGCTCTTTAGCTTGGGTATATCAACCTGTCTTGTAGATTGGTTTGTTTTCTTTGTTTAATAGCACATCAACCTTTGTAGGTTATTTAATGCCAAATCTATCCTAGTAGCAGAACAGTGGTGGTACTGTTTAACCCATAGTTAGGGGTATGAGGGAGTTCGTACCTTTCCCAAAAGTACTAGTCTGAAAGTCAATGTAATAGCATGACTGGAATTTGAACTTGCTTACTATGATGTTGCAGTATAGTACATTAATCAGTACACTATGGGGATTCTCTGCAAGTCTACTTGAAGGAAAACTTTTTATATGAACCAGCTGTATTCTATTTAAAATCTTACTTTGTGTCACATCCTGCTTGTACCAGAGGGTTAAGTTGAATCATATTATCTTCTCAATTTTTAAATTGAACCCAAAATTATGTATTTTCAACCCTGCTGCCATGGGCAGGATGTGCCACAAGGTCAATTTTTAAGTAGAGTACAGCTAGTTTGAATTCAGAGTTTACCTTCTCCTAAACCAGTTTTTATTCTAAAGCTGAAGAACCCAGTCTGCCTTATTATTTACTGGAGTGAGGAGAAATGGGTTTATGTCTTTCCTAAGGGCATTAGTGCAAAGTGAAATGCAAATAGCTTCACCCAGGATTTGAACTCTGCTTGATGAGTTCATTTCTTATGACAATAACTGTGATACCACCTGAAGTAAAGTTTTGCTGGTGTCTCTATAATTTGAATGTTAAGTAAAGTTGGTGACCTTAGTTGGGGGTGACCCGAAGGCTCTCTTTTCAATAGCTACTACACTGAGGTGTAGGGGAGGGCACTACTCCATTCCCTGGATTGCTCCACTTTAACCTTGATCCTTACCTTATAATACTGAGTGTTAAGCAAGGCAGCATCATGTACCATTTTTTGAGCCTTTGGTATGATTTGACCGGATTATTATTATTAACACTCTACTCATTAGGCCAATGTAATTTGAATGTAAACAGAGAAAAATAACTGACTTTTGTTGATAAGTTGGATAAATATTCATTTGTTTGTTAGTTGCACTTTTTATTAAAAATTTTAAAAGAATTGAGAATTTTTTTTACAGTCAGTTTTTCTTGATAAGAAATATACGCAATAAACATTGACTTTAAAACAGTACAATTCTGTTATTTTTTATTTATTTATTTTTTCTATTTAGAAATAAAACAGAGCTGTTTCTTGTAAAAAGAAGAAAAAATTAGAAAAAAAATTTTTTGTTTCTTTTTCAAGTTTTTTAATTTTTAAAAAAATAATTTTAATATATTGTTTATTATCTTGATTATTTTTTTAATAATTTTGATTTATTTTTATTTTTTTAATCTTGATAAGTCTTTCATTCCAAATGAGAAATTATGTTCTAATTCTTCACTTTTACCCAAAAATCACCCCATTCTCACAAAAGAAAAAAATTGTCAGCAAAATTAAATCACGTATAGAAGGGAGAGGGGGGGACTGAGGAGTCCTCAAAGCATTGGAGTTAATGTACTGGACTGTGACATTGTAATAAGCAAGATAAAACTTCAGTTACGCTATTACATTCACATTCAACTAATACCCTTGGGAAAGGTATGAACCCCCTTATTCCCCCTCAGCTATTGGTTGAATAATATCACTACTGTTCTTCTATGAAGATGACTTTGGCATTAAATAACCCATGAAGGTTGATATGTCATTAAACAAAGAAACCATACCAAGCAAATAGAGACAGTAGACATTTTCTTTAAAGCAGATCAGTTTTTTGTTAGAATCATTTTTTTAAGAAAAATATTAGAATTGTTTCTCATAAAAAAAAAAAGTAAAGTAGAAGGAAGAAAGATTTTTTTAAAGATTTTAATTAATTTAAAAAAGGTTTTAATTAATTTTTTTCCCTAAATCTTGCTAAAATCTTTGACTCCACATAAAAATATTATGCTCCAATTCTCCACAGTTGCTAAAAAATCACCCCATTTTTACAAAAAAAAGAAATAAAAAAAGGAAAATTGTCAGCAAAATTAAATTAAATACTGGTATTTATAGCTAATGCTGATGTACAGTCAAGTTTCTGTGACCTCGACAGAAGGTTTTAGTTTTATTAATATAAATAATTAAAATTTTATTCTCTTTCAATTGTGAGAGGGTAATTAAAATAAAATAAAAATAAATTAAAGACCCTACATTGACTTTAAGAATTTCTTTTAATAACAAGAGTTATCTCCCTTGAGAATGCAATTACTTGCAAATGAATTTTCCCTACAGAAAATTTGAACTCCTTTTCTTTTTTCATCCCACATTATAGTTTTTCAAGCCACAGACACTACAAAATAAGGAATGATTAAACTCTGATGAAATTCTGTAAATCTGTAATTTCAGAAATAAGAATACTTTGTTTTTGGGTCTAAGAATACACTGACTGTATCCCTTGCAAAAGGGTAAGACCTCTTACCCCCAAAAAAGGGATGTCCTGGGCATGCATCTAGTGGTAAAACTCTAATTCTAGATCTCTAGGGAGTGGGGAGTACTTCTTCATTGCCATTACTTCCAAAATGGTAATGCCTATATCTGGGTTGAATCAATCTGTTTGGAAATTATTTGTATTAGATAGGATACTTGATATTATATAACCTTATGAAAAAAAAGTAACTACTAAAAAAACATGTAAATATAAATGTACAATGTATGTAATTCCTTAACCTAGATATTAAATGATCCCAGGTGGGTTGACATACCATTAAAATCAATCAATCATAAATAAGATAAGAAAATAATTCTTATTTTGTGTCTGGAATATTTTTAACAATCATAAAGATTTCTATACAGATCAAAACATTTCAATGTGCTTTGGGCTTCACTGTATTTTGTGAATTTTGTTGCTGGTTATCTGAAAACAAAGGTACTTAATGGCTAAAACGATTATGACATATTATTTGTGACATTTGTTTTCGCTCAGAATCTTTCTTGTATCTCAATATTTTTTTTAATCAGATATGTCCTTCAAATTAATTTGTGTGAATTCTGAATTCTGAAACATCCTGAGATAACCAGTTTTTGAGCTGGGATAAGAGTGTGTTATCTGTTCATCTTCTTCACATGTGAAGAACCAGATGCAGCAAAAAGAACAAACCCCCAAAAAAACAAAACAAGGCTAACCTCGTCCTGGGCATTCTGAAGTTAATTGTATAAGTTGCCATTAAAAGAATCAAAGTTGATGGATAGAGAGGTAGCTAAGGATAGAGAGTTGTTTGGACCCTCCCATGTAAATGTATCCCCTCCAAAAAAGTTTTATTAATAGCAATTGATTTAATGCATTTCTACTGACATTATACAATGACCAATCTCAATAAATGTTAAAGAGGGAGTCTCTGTATTGTTGTGGCTTAAGTGTTGGATAACAACATTTGTAGTAAGCAAGTTCAAACTCCACTCAGGCTATTATGTTTACTTTCAGATACTCTTGGAAAAACTATAAACTCTCTTATCTCCCTTCTATGGGTTTAAATAGTACCACTATTGTCCATCTACAAGGATAGCTTTGGTATTAAATAACCCATGAGGGTTAATATACCATTAAAGAAAGAAACTAAACCAAACAAACCTAAATGTTTGAAGGAGTCCTTCATGGAGCAAAACTCAAATCTTCAGCCCTGCTCCTGTTGATGCAGAATGGGAATGTACTTAAATATACAGAAAGAATGATTTTCAAATAAATATTAGTTCTTAGTTTAAAAAGAAAATGTAATTCAAATGCAGCCCAGTTGGCTAGGGCTTTGGATATACTTACTGCATCTCTGCAGAGGGGTAAGATTCTTTAATAAGTGTTCTGGATATAACATGAAACCATTTGATGGTGAGGCTCCAGTCCTAGAGCTTTGGGGAATGTGGAGTACTACTTCATTGCCATTACTCCCATGTCCACTCTGAATTGCTGTGGTAGTATCTGTTAGTGTCCCATCTATAGGTCAAATAGAACTGTTTAATCATTTATTATACTTGAAACCATTTAACTGTGTGCAAACAAATGATTAATATTAAATTGAATTATTAGTATTAGATAGCAATACTTGAAACCATTTAACTGTGTGCATATAGAACTATTAGTATTAAATAGCAATATTTAAAGCCAGCTGTGTGTAAATAGAACTGTGGAAATAAAATACAAGAAAAACTATGTAATGCTACCTATGATGGCACTTGCTCCTGTCAATCTAAAAGACAGTGGTTTGTGTCCTGTGTAGAAGGAGAATAGTTTTCTAGATCAAGTGAGGCTGACACAAACCCAAAATGTCGGAACATAAATAAATGGTTGGGACTGTTGGCTGAGCTGTGATCACTAACATCCTGGGCTCTATATAAGCGGGCAGGAGTTTTAGCTTCAGCTGTAGACAATGGAGTGTGATTCAATATAATGGCTCTTGGTGGCCAGTTGTATTCAGACTTGTTTTGTTCTTGGTCTCTTGGTTGCATTTGTCTCTTGCATAAATTATTCTTGTGCAGAAGTCCTGTTTGTTGTCGGAAAATACTGATATGGTTAGATAGTAATATTATCTTGCTTTTTAATATCTTCTCACATCAACTTTAAAAAAAATCTTAGCACAGAACATATACACTATTAATACAATATCTATATTCTGATAAAATTCTATTAAGTAATTCACCCAGTAGTTCCCAAAAAATGACCTTAAATTAAAAAGAATTAAAGAGGTATTTTTCTTCCAATTTTTTTTCTGAAATTATCAAATTTAATTTAATTTATTTTTTTTTTTCACTATTACTGTTTTTGATCTGATTTGGCAATTTGTTCCCAAAATATATTTCACTATTAACCATAAATTTGAATTGGTTAAGAAATTTAGTTTTTGAAATCTGTCTTGACAGTAAATTTCCAGTTTGAAGAGAAATATTAAAATAATGTCTAATATAATTAGAAATTCCATTAATTATTTTGAAAGTTTCAATTAGATCACCTCTTATTCTTCTTTCTTGGAAAGTATGTAAATTGGTCAAATGTAGCCAAGGGCAGCCAAAGGCTTCCTTTTCAATTGCTACTGCACTGAAGTGTAAGGGAGGGCGCTACTCCTGTCCATGGATTGCTCCACTTACCCTAGATCCATACCTTATAATGCTGAATGTTAAGCAAGGAGGCATCAAGTTCTATTTTTGAGTCTGATATAACTTGGCCTGGAATTGAATGCTGGTCTCTTAGACCATTGGTGAACATTCTAACCATTATACCAATAAGTCTTGGAAAGTAGTTAATCCTAATTCCTCTAATCTCTCCCTTTAACTGTAATCTTTTACATTGTTAATTATTTTCGTCTCTCTTCTTTATATGCTTTCCAATTTCTATGTGTTGACATTAGAGCTTAGACCTGAGTACAGTATTTTATATGAGGTCTTATTTAGTTCATTGGGTTTTATGGCATATCAACCTTTGTAGGTTATTTAATGCCAAATCCATTTTTATGCGAATAATCAGTTCTATTTTAAACAATTCAGTTTAGCATGAGTACACAGTTTAATTGTACAAAATCATTTCTATTTGAAACTTCAGTTTAGTCAAATAGTTCCAATTCAAACAATTCAGTTTAGTGTAAGTACGTAGATTAGTTCTATTTAACCTATAGATAGGGCCCTATCAGGTGTTACCGTTCTGGGCCAGAGTGGACCTGGGAGCGATGGTAATGAAGGAGTGCTCCACATTCCTCAAAGTTCCAGCATCACTGGAACCTCACCATCAGATTGTTTAGTGTCATATCCAGGACAGGTCTTATTTGGGTTTTATATATTTTTAAAACAACATTTGCCTTCCTTGAAATAAGATTCAATTTAGTTTCATACTTGAGATACTCCATGTTTTTTCTTTGGGGTGTCTCACTTTCTCTGCTGAGGATACAATCAGCATACTCTAAGCCTCACTGACAGGGCTGTGACCCAAAAGGAGTACTAGAGAAGATACAAATATGCAGGGGAATTAATTCACTAGGAACTGTGCAAATGTCTGGATTTTGACCATATTTACCAATGGTGCATGCATTGCTGACAAAGATTCAGTTACAAGAACTTGAGACTCACCATTAGATGCAGTTTAGTGTCATACTCAAGACACTCCATTTTTTGGGGAGGGTGAGGTCTTAATCCTCTTCAGGGGATACAGTCAATGCATTCAAAGCCACATTTACCAAGTGATGTACCTGTTTTCAATAAACCTACAATTATTCATAATTTAAGACCTGATGTTGTTTTTAACATTCTGTCATGAAAGATGCAGTGTATCATTTTCAGCCTTCACCTCTGGGTATACATTTGACATCCACTCATCTGATTGTTATTGGGTAAAAATATAGCAAGTCAAAATGGTCTTAGCTGTCTTGTATTTCCGACATTTTAAAAAGGTTTGTTTTTTGTTTGTTTCATATTTGCATTTCAACAAAAAGCAAAGTGAGACAAGAAGAATCTGGTGTGCCGGAAAGTCAAAATTACCAATGAGAACCATTTCGTAAATACTGTTTAGCATAGACTTCCTGGTAGTGAGTAAATCTCATTTGCAGTGGTTGGATTGTGACAATTCTTCCTCTTCCTGCTGACCTTTGTGTATAGACTTTGACGGAGGATGTTGTGTAGGAGGGAGAGAACTGAAACAGTTTAGTTTAACTCCTTATCTACCGGTTGCATTTATCTAATTAATTTTAATATAAGATTCTAAGGTTATGTTGGATTGATTTTACAGCATGTTAACCACTGCTGGGTTATTTACAACCAAAGTCACTCAGAAAAAAAAATTCCTAAGCAATTTTATATGGTTTCATTTATTTATCCACATTTAAAATTAAGCATTTGCTTGCTCATATATATATATGGTTTCAAGTATTCCTATCTAATTGTAATAATTTTCAGACAGATCTATTTGACCAATAGATGGGAGATGTAGCAGGTACTACCACTTAAAGTCAGAGGGGATCTAGGAGTAATGGTAATGAAAGAGTGACTCCATATTTTTCAGAAACTGGAACCTTGTCACTGGATGCTGTTGAAACCATTTAACTGTGTGCAAACAAATGATTAATATTAAACAGAATTATTAGTGTTAAATAGGAATATTTGAAAACATTTAGTTTGGTTTGATAGCATATCAACTATTGCTGGCTATTTAATGCCAAATCCTGTTTTTACATATATATTAGGTATATGATTTGTAAACACATTTTGTAGATACATGCAGTTAAATAATCTAACAGTTCTATTTCTAACAATTCACTTTATCATAAGTCTAAGTTGAATTGTTCCAAGTATTGCTATGTATCATTAAAAATTCAATTAAGCATCAGTCATTTGATTACACACAGTTAAATAATCAAACTGTTCTATTTCAAGCAATTTAGCATAAGTCATGTTTTTTGCACTCAGTTTAAATGGGAAAGTTTTATTTGACCCATAGATAAGACCTTATCAGGTTCTAGCACTCTGGTTCAGAGTGGACCTGGGAGCGATGGCAATAAAGGATTTCACTGCATTCCCCAAAGCTCCAGCATTACTGGAGCCTCACCAGATGGCTTAATGTCATATTTAGAACACTTGTTGGAGAGATCTTACCCCTTCTGCAGAGGTGCAGTTGGTGTATTTTACAGTCCCAGCCGAATGGCCTTTGAAAACATTTGTGTGCAAACAAGTAAGCTCTAACAACTTGTTTAAGAATAAAGTTACCTACTAATTATTCACTTTTTAATTCCTTTATTCCTAAGAAGAAAATATTATTTCCTAATTGAATATACCTAAAGTAAATGGAAAAGGCTCATTTTTCTCTTTAAACTTTGCTTTCGTGACCTGTGTAATGACATTTTCAAACTCTTCAACTTTTCAGAATATTCCAAGTTGATTTGATATTGAGGAGCCCATAGAGAATTTTCTAGAACTTAAATATTTTTGTTAATTTTATATAACTTTTGTATAACTATGTGTAAATTTTGATTCATATTTTATACACAATGTGCAAATTTATTCATTTGTACAGAGAAAATAGGTTAATTTCTAAATTTCATTGTTGAGGGCAGGAAAGTAAAGATTGTAGATAATTGTGACAATTTTCTATTCTATTACAATATAAGTAGTTAAGAAATTATACATACTATACAGGAACAAAATTTGTGTTATATATTATAATATTTTGTTAGTCAAACTTGCTATTATTCCATGGTAAGACTCCCTCTTTCTCTCATAACATATTTTCAGAATTCCAAATAATGCAAGTAAAAAGAGAGCAAGAATAGTTTTATTTCAAACTTTGCTGAAGATAATGACAATTCTGTTATAAAAAAAATACTTTAGATTATCACAGTGGTGGCTTCATAAAAGAAGTGTCCTATAAGTCTTCACTTTGGGCCTTACTTTGACTTGACAGGTGGCTGGAGAGGCCTAATCCAATCAATCAACTAGCCATGTCAAGTCCAAGCTCCTTTTATCTTATAGTTGCAAAAAGGCAGTGGCTGAGGGCTAACTAAATTGAAAGAAACAGTTATTGAAAATTATTTCTACCAGTTTATTAATACACATGAAATTAATGAAAATTATTTCTACCAGTTTATTAATACACATGAAATTGAGGAAAATTATTTCTACCAGTTTATTAATACACATGAAATTAATGAAAACTATTTCTACCAGTTTATTAATACACATGAAAATAATGAAAATTATTTTTGCCTGTTTATTAATACACATGAAATTAATAAAAACTATTTCTACCAGTTTATTAATACACATGAAAATAATCAAAATTATTTTTGCCTGTTTATTAATACACATGAAAATAATGAAAATTATTTTTGCCTGTTTATTAATACACATGAAATTAATGAAAACTATTTCTACCAGTTTATTAATACACATGAAAATAATGAAAATTATTTTTGCCTGTTTATTAATACACATGAAATTAATGAAAACTATTTCTACCAGTTTATTAATACACATGAAAATAATGAAAATTATTTTTGCCTGTTTATTAATACACATGAAATTAATGAAAACTATTTCTACCAGTTTATTAATACACATGAAAATAATGAAAATTATTTTTGCCTGTTTATTAATACACATGAAAATAATGAAAATTATTTTTTCCTGTTTATTAATACACATGAAAATAATGAAAATTATTTTTGCCTGTTTATTAATACACATGAAATTAATGAAAATTATTTTTGCCTGTTTATTAATACACATGAAATTAATGAAAACTATTTCTACCAATTTATTAATACACATGAAAATAATGAAAATTATTTTTGCCTGTTTATTAATACACATGAAAATAATGAAAATTATTTTTGCCTGTTTATTAATACACATGAAATTAATGAAAACTATTTCTACCAGTTTATTAATACACATGAAAATAATGAAAATTATTTTTGCCTGTTTATTAATACACATGAAAATAATGAAAATTATTTTTGCCTGTTTATTAATACACATGAAAATAATGAAAATTATTTTTGCCTGTTTATTAATACACATGAAAATAATGAAAATTATTTTTGCCTGTTTATTAATACACATGAAATTAATGAAAACTATTTCTACCAGTTTATTAATACACATGAAAATAATGAAAATTATTTTTGCCTGTTTATTAATACACATGAAAATAATGAAAATTATTTTTGCCTGTTTATTAATACACATGAAATTAATGAAAACTATTTCTACCAGTTTATTAATACACATGAAAATAATGAAAATTATTTTTGCCTGTTTATTAATACACATGAAATTAATGAAAATTATTTCTACCAGTTTATTAATACACATGAAATTAATGAAAATTATATCTACCAGTTTATTAATACACATGAAATTAAAAAAATTATTTCTACCAGTTTATTAATTCACATGAAATTAATGAAAATTATTTCTACCAATATATCAAAATATAGGAAATCATATATCTAAAAAAAAAAAAAAAAAAGATTTGGCATTAAATAGTCCAATAGGGTTGATAAACCATGAAACAAAATAACCTACTATCCATAAAAGAAGTTGTGGAGAACTATGATCTCTATTGCTTTATTACTATTATATTTATAGATTGGTCATAGCAGGAAAGCCATAACTGGATAGACCAGAACGCTTAATTGCAGGATGTGAATAATCCAATTGGCATTTGTAAATCTTCTTGGTAAGGGGAATATTGTCCCTGTTCTAAAGTCTTTGTAAATTAACATGGTGTGAGATGAAGACAGTAATTTTGACTTTTACTGTTCAATGAATGTCTTCATTGTATTCATCATTATGGCATCAGCTGACACACAACCACAACAATAAATAAGGTTGGTTTGGTTTCTTTGTTTAATGGCATATCAACTCTTTGTAGGTTATTTAATGCCAAAGCCATTCTCATAGAAGAACAGTAGTGGTACTATTTAACCCATAGCTGGGAGGATAAGGGGGTTCATACCTTTCCCAAGGGTATTTGCCCGAAAGTGAACGTAATAGCGTGACTGGAGTATGAACTCGCATACTATGATTCCGCAGTCCATTGCTTTAACCATTACACCACGAGGACACCCCCCAACAATAAATAAGTTTACTAAATCTCTTTATTAGGGCAGTGTTAAGTTAGTATATATCTGCTGATTATACAAAATGTTAAAAAATTATGCCACCCTGTTAGTGGCACTTAGAACACATCAATTGCATCCTCTGCCGTAGTTAAAAAAAATAGAAAACAAGTTTTTGAAAAGACTCTATTTGTACTCAAAATGTAACATGAGATATTTTAATGACTCGGTTTTCACCCTGTCTGTATGGCTTAAAATATGATGACTGTATCCTCTGCTGAGGATGCTGTCAAAATATACCTCCACCCCTTAAAATGTGGGGTATGGTACTAAACTGTGTCTATGGCTCCTGTTCTGGAGATCTAGTGTGTGTGGAATACCCTTTCAATGCCATTACTCCCAGGTTCACTATGACTTGGAGTGGTAATATATATTAGAGTTCCATCTATGGGTCAACTAGATGTTTTGATAATTATTAGTATGTATTTACCCAGCCCCTCTTCCATTTTAAGTGGACTGGAGCTGGTTTGAATTCAGTTTTTCTCCTAGATAAGTTGCTTAACCAAAACTAAAGAACCCAGGCTGCTCTACTATTTACCCATAGATGGAAGGAGAACAGATGGATTCATGCCTTTCACAAGGACATTAGCACAAAATGAAATGCAAACACCCTTGACAAGGATTTGAATTCAGATCACTGATTCAGTTTCCTACACTCAGTATATTTATTAATATTGTTTGAAAAGTATTAATTTGGGGTAGGAATACTTGAAACCATATAACTGTGCGCAAACAAATTATTATTTTTGAATAGGAATATTTACTTGAAACCATAAGATTATTCGTATTAGATAAGAATACTTAAAACCATATAACTGGGTGCAAACAAATGATTATTTTTAAATAGGAATATTTACTTGAAACCATAAAATTATTAGTATTAGATAAGAATACTTAAAACCATATAACTGGGTGCAAACAAATGATTATTATTAAGTAGGAATAGTTACTTGAACCACAGAAAAATTATGAATTTTTAGTATTAAATAGAAAAACTATATAACTGTATGCAAACAAATGATTATAATGAAGAAATTTTGAAAATGCAATTAAAAAATTTGTTGCTGTGGAATATTGAAAATATAAAAAGTTATGATTATTGTTGTAACTTGTATATTCGAGTTAACAGAAGAAGAAAAGCAAATCAAGTTGTTTGAAATGAAAATAAGTTTTTCTACGCAAGATACTATGAACGGACAATCATTATTTGACTACTAGATTTCACAAGTCTCATTGGTATTTGTTCGTCTCCCTACCAAGACAAAGTTTGGCACATGGTCTTTTTTAATGTGGGGAGGAGGCCTGGCACAAGCCAAAGCTCAACTGCAAGGCTGGTTCCAAAAATGCCTTAAGCTCTGTCAGCATAACTCTAAAAAGGAGCACCTTAGGCACAAGGCATAAATTTAACTCTACCAAAGCAAGTGAAAGCCTGGGATGACGGCCCTCTCAGGCCAAAGGCATTGTTGGTCTCAGCCATCCGACACAAATACTTGGCTTCCTTTGCAAATGTGTCAGGTGGCCTTGACTAATGTAATGAAGACACACGACCAAGCCACATGAATTGATCCATGCAATGTGAAACATGGCCAGAGTGTGACCCGAATCGCGAGGCTCGTTGATTTCTTCGTCTCCTCAACAAAGCAAAGTGTTGCACATGACCTTTTCTAATGTAGGGAGGCCAAGCACAAGCTGAAGCTCAAATGTGCGGCCAGTTCTAAAAATGCATTGAGCTGCATTGTCATTCCCTTAAAAAAAAAAGGCACCTGGTGCCAAATGATAAACCTGACCCTGCTGAAGCAGGTGAAAGCCTGGGGACAGCCCCCTGAGGCTTGAAGAGAGCCAGTCTAAGTGCACATTACCTGAATGCTAGCTTCCCTGTATCCATATTAGGCAGCTTTGACTGATGTGAGGAAGACAAGTGACCAAGCTACATTAACCAAACCATGTAACGAGAAACATGGCTAGAGTGTGACTCAATTTTCAAATCTCGTTGATATTTGTCAAGTGCCCCACCTAACACATGAGTGTTGCATAAGACCTTTTTAAGGTGGGTTTGGGTGTAGAGCTGAAGTCCAGACACATCTGCCGACTACAAAAATGCCTTGGGCCCTGTTGGCATTCCCCTAAAAAGGAATTGCCTCAGGTTCTAACTCTCCTTAGAGGTGCTAGGTTTATCAAATTGCACCTCTAAGGAGGGTTAGAACCTGGGAGGATGGACCCTGATGCTCAATGAGAGATGGTCTTAGCATGCATGACACGTATGCAGGCTTCCCAGCATCCATATTAGGTGGATTTGACCAATGTGACAAAGCCAAATGACCAAGATGCATGAAGCATGAAACATGACTGGAGTGTGACTTGATTAGCAATGTTCATTCTCCTCTCTCCTCTGAGGGTTTGCTATTCATAGGAAACAGAAGATTCCGTTATCTTGTCTTTAAGTTGTATATGACATCTCCCCTTTTGAGGTTTAATCCCCTTAGGAGTCATACCTTTTCTGTTTATGGTTCACCTCTAATATTTCTGAAGGTCGCTGTTTTCTTTTGCTTGATTGCCTCGTTTCTGGAGCTGTTTCAGTAACTGGTACATCGAAAAAATCGAAGAAAACCTCCATAGGTTCTTCATTGGTATTTTCTTCTTTGATCTATCTTTTTTATTTGGTGTAGGTGCCTTTTATACAACTAATTAGCACCCTTTATTTGGTAACTGGATCATTGGCCTAATGAGTAGAGTGTTTGCCAATGGTCTGGGAGACTGGGTTCACTCCCGGGTTGAGTCATACCAAAGACTCAGATCAAAAAATGGTACTTAATGCCGCCTTGCTTAACACTCAGCATTATAAGGTAAGGATCAAAGGTAAAGTAGAGCAATCCAGGGAAACGAGTAACACCCTTCCCTACACCTCAGTGTAGTAGCTATTGTAAAGGGAGCCTTTGGGTCACCCTCGACTGAGGTCGCCAACTTTTATGTGGTATATTAATCTTTCGATCCGTTTGTCAATACCACCTCTCTCCCAATGTTCTTTCCCATATCTGTACATGCAAAAATATACTTTTTCTCTAGATCTGAAATAATTATTAACCAATCTGATTTCAGTTGTTTCCATTTTCTTTTTAGTTGGCAGCAATTTGTCTCAGACCTTATCTTCCTTGTGAACTAAAGTTCTCTGGGTGTCATTTTAAAAACTGCATGAGGGTATGTGTTACTTGATACGCTTGTAAAAATTGCTGTATCACTGCTTCTGTTGAACTGCTATTAGCCTTTCTTGGAGCTTTTTTAAACGTATCCACAAATCTTTCTGCCATCCCGTTACTTCTTGGGTGGTAGGGAGCAATTTTTATGTTCTACTGCAAAAAGTTTGCAACTCTTTAGCTGTAAGCTGGCTTCGATTGTCCGATATAATACAACCAAATACACTAAAATCTCATGTAAAAAATTTATGACTGTATTAGTGGTCACTTTTTATTTTTTACATTTTAGAATTTCTGGCCACTTTCAAAAACTGTCCATGATAATGAGGTAATACACTCCATTCAGTGGTCCAGCAAAATCTACATGTATACGTGACCACAGTGTGTTAGTTTTCGGCTACGGATTAAACAGGTGGTGATTTCGCTGTTAAGGCACAAACATTGCATAATTTTATGATTTCCTCAATGTCTTTGTTCATTCTACTTAATATGCGTAACTTCGTATTAATGACTTCATCCTGGAGATGTTCGGATAACCTGTGTGAAATTCTTTTTAGATTTATTTTTTGGAGTGACACCAGCACCACCACTTTTTCACCAAACATCAGCACTTCATTACTAATAGAGAATATATTGTCTGATTTTATGTTTTAATCTTTCTTTTACTTCCTTGATAGAAGTACCGTCCAGTGCTTTACTTTTAATTTCAGCCAGTGTTACTAGTAGATTCCGTGTCGTCTTGCATAGGATTTTATAGGATCTGGCTTCTTACCATTTACATAATGATTTGTCCCAAATATTTTAATTTTTGTTAGAAAAAGACTGTAATTTTTCGTCTTTTAGTTTAAATCCATTTTCCTTTATTCTTCTGAATACTTCCAATACGTGTTGGCTGTGTTGTTTATTTTCACTTTATTAATCAAAATGTTGTCGAAATAAGCAGTATCAAATTCAAGTCCAGTTAATATTGCGTCCATTACCTGTTGAAATATTCCAGGTGCAACTTTAATCCCAAAAGGGATGGTGTCCTCATGGTGTAATGGTTAAAGTGCTGGACTGCAGAACCATAGTAGTAATTTACTAAGCTTTTTGCTTAGATATGGCACAAGGACCAAATAAATGGGGCACCCAATGCTGCAGAACTGTAGTTAAGCAAGTTCAAACTCCAGTCATGCTGTTAGGTTTACTTTCGAACTAATACCCTTGAGAAAGGTATGAACTTTCTTATACCCACCCCCAGGTGTAGGTTGAATAGTACCACTACTGTTTTTCTAGAAGGATGGCTTTGGCATTAAATAACTTATGAAGGTTGATATGCCATTAAATAAAAAAACCAAGCAAATCCCAAAAGCCAACCTATTAAATCTTTAAAATCCTTTTAAGAGTTAATGGTTAGAAGTTTCGAACATTCGTCATCTACCAAGATTGCCAGATACACGTTGCTTAAATCAAACTTTGAGAAAATTGTTCAATTATGGATCTTTGTCGAATCATACCAAAGACTAAAAAAAATGGTACTTGATGCCTCCTTGCTTAACACTCAGCATTATAAGGTATGGATCAAGGGTAAAGTGGAGCAACCCAGGGAAGGAGTAGCGCCCTCCCACACACCATGGTGTAGTAGCTATCGAAAATGGGACCCTTCGGGTCACCCTAGACTATGGTCGCCAACTTTACTTACTATGGATCTTTGCAAAAATCTCTTGGGGACGAGGAAGAGGGTAACAATAAGTTTTAAGAGTATCATTCAAAAAAAAATTTTCACCTATGTATATCTCTTTTGACAGCTTTTTAATGTAAAGTACAGGGGAGGCCCAGTTGCTGTATTCAACTTTTGATATTATACCCATATTTTCCAGATTATCTAATTCCTTGTTTATCTAGTTCAATGCTGTCAATGGCACATTGTTTTGGGTTTAAATACTGGCACAACATTTCTTTTTCAATTCAAATTTGGCAAACATTTTTTTACATCTTTTTAAACCACTAGAAAAAAAAACTTATTGAAATATACTTTTTAATTTTTTTTTTTTTTTTTTTTTTTTTTTTTTTTTTAGTTTTTCTGTGTCATTAGAAAAACCCTCCACTTTTTTACAAAATGAATTTATTGGCATATCCCAAAGGTCAAAATATTCCATCTAGTCAGTGTCGAATAAATTATTTGTATTATTCATAATGAATGTCTTTAATTTTTTCGTTTTACCATTAAAAGTTATATTTAAAAAAAAAAACTCTCAAAAAGTAATTTTTGTCCAGTCATGCCATTTGCTGCTTTTTTAGTCAGAGATAGGTGATATTACCGAATTTTTTCCAAGTATGTGTGCTTATCATATTTACATTGGCTCCTGTGTCAGATTGAAATTTAATATTTTTGTTAAACATTTTAATTTGCATGTATTTCCTTATTTGGAAATCATTCATTACATTTGCACTATCCACGGAATTTTTATTTATTTTGTTTTTAACTTTCTTTTTTGAATTTTACTCTACAACTTTGTCACATCTAAAGCATTTTTATTTTTACATGGACAATCCCTAATAAAATGTAACCCTCCTCAAGCGAAGCAGGCGTTAAGAGTTAAAAAAAATATTTTTTCTTGCGATTTGATATTTTTTTTACATAGATGTTGAATGTCTGAAACGCCATTTTCTTCAATATCTTTTAATAATTCTTTTGTATTCATCCACAATCACTTGAAGGGTTAAATTAGGTTTGTATTCTAATTTATATAATATCCTTCATCTTATTTCAGTATCTTTAGCTGATGTCAATCCCTGAGCAAAAATTAGACTTGAAATAATCAGCTGATAACTCAGATAATTTAAAATTTTCACATTTGTGGTTTACAATGCTTGCAAAAGTTGTAAAATCCTGTTTATCCTTCTTTACAAGATTCATACATTTCCACCATCTGTGAAGTAAAGATGTCCTTCGGTTAAATACCTCAGACAATAACAAAACAGTATTATCAAAAGATGACTCACCAGGTCTCTTTGGCAATATCTAATTTACAAATTTTGTATATTCGTATAATCGCCGACACTCACTTTCCTTAATAGCAACTGGATCTTTTTTTGTCACTCCAACAATTTTTTGGCCTCTGGCTCCACCTGGGCCACTTTCTGCTGGATGAAGGATCAATGACAAGCATAAGCTCTAGACGACCGGGTCTAGTGAAGCTGTGACCAGCAAGGTCACCTGGCATATATGCCAGGAGACTTGGCAAAGACTAGCGTAGATGACATCATACATTTGTGATCCTATGACCAGCATTGTCCAGCAAGCACATCAGTCATGGCTTGTGTGCGACCTATCCCGTCGCCAACCCCTACTATAAAATGACCTTGTGTCAAATCCTGCCTAGTGGGAAGCAAGAAAAATACTGCTCCAACAGTGACAATCATTTTCAAATATAACAGCATAAATAAGAATATGAAGAAAATGATTTTTTCCAGGTTGTACACAAACTCAAATACTGCATTTACAATGTCATCCTGGGAAAATGTAAACATGTTTTTGTCAGTCTTATTTTTACTGCATAGCTCCAACATTTTAAATTGTTGTTCTTGTTGGTACAACAAGATTTCTTCAGATTGTTGTTGTGACCGATGAAACTTCCATTGCCTTCATATTGTTGTGATTGTTGAAACTCCTGTTGCTCTTCATATTGTTGTTGTAGTGGTTGAAACTCCTGTTGCACTTCATATTGTTGTTGTGGTTGTTGAAACTTCCATTGCACTTCATATTGTTGTTGTGCTTGTTGAAACTTCTGTTGCGCTTCATATTGTTGTTGTAGTGGTTGAAACTTCCGTTGCACTTTATATTGTTGTTGTTGTGGTTGAAACTTCCATTGCACTTCATATTGTTGTTGTTGTGGTTGAAACTTCCATTGCACTTCATATTGTTGTTGTTGTGGTTGAAACTTCCATTGCACTTCATATTGTTGTTGTTGTGGTTGAAACTTCCGTTGCACTTCATATTATTGTGCTTGTTGAAACTTTCTTTGCACTTCATATTGTTGTGGTTGTTGAAAATTTCCATTGCACTTCATATTGTTGTTGTGGTTGTTGAAACTTTCTTTGCACTTCATATTGTTGTTGTAGTTGTTGAAACTTCCATTGCACTTCATATTGTTGTTGTACTTGTTGAAACTTTCTTTGCACTTCATATTGTTGTGGTTGTTGAAAATTTCCATTGCACTTCATATTGTTGTTGTGGTTGTTGAAACTTTCTTTGCACTTCATATTGTTGTTGTGCTTGTTGAAACTTCTGTTGCTCTTCATATTGTTGTTGTAGTTGTTGAAACTTCTTTTGCTTTTCATATTGTTGTTATGGTTGTTGAAACTTCTGTTGCTGTTTTATCAGCTTCATCTTCCCTGAAGCCAAGCGAGTGTCAGTCTCAGCCACCTGACATGAATGCTAGGCTTCCCTTTGACCGACATAACCAAAACCACGAGCCAGTCCATGCAATGAGCAACATGGCTGATCTCCATATGACTCAATTCTCAAGTTTCATTGGTATTTTTTGTCTCCCCCCATACCCAAGACAAAGTGTGGCATGTGGCTTTTTTAATGTGGAGAACCAGATAAGAGCTGAAGTTCAAATGCACAGCTGGTACCAAAAATGCCTTGAGTCTCATCAGCATTCCACTAAAAAAGAGTGCTTCAAGTGCCAGGCTATCAACCTAATCCTTCCAAAGCTGGTAAAAGTCTGGAGTACAGTCCCCTGAAACCAAAAGAGTTATCAGTCTCAGCCACCCAACAGAAATGCGAGGCTTCCCCAGCATACATCAAGTAGTCTTGACTGATGTAACGAAGACATGCAACCAAGACTACAGAAACTGATCCATGCAATGCAAAACATGGCTGGAGTGTGACCCAATTCACAAGTCTAATTCTTCTCTCTCATCAGAGGGTTGCTTATTCATAGAAAACTGATAATTCCATTATCTTGATTTTAGGTAGTATATGACAATTGTTGAATCATGGAGTAGACTTGTAGTCAATGGTTTGGCAGAGACCAAAAGTGAAGTTCCCCTCGGAGGAGGAGAACTATTTATGGCACATTGGGAGATTCCATCGTGCAAACATGGGCCAGTCTATTCTCTGAATTATGATTGGCTGAATCATTTCATTGGATATGCTTGTACATAAATACAAGCCCTCAGTCCAGCTAAAGGCTGTGTCAATGTTGTGCATAAGCTGGACCTCTGGTAAGTGTTGCTGCTATTATTATTATTGTTGTGTGGTTTTGCCTTCTACAGTTCTTTTGTTTATTCTACAACAATTATAATCAAACATTTAGAAATGAATCAAATTTCAGCATTTAATAACTCAGAAAGGTTTGATGTACCATTAAATAAACCATTTTTATTTAAGAAGATGTTGTTAAACTAAAAAGGCAAGGAAAAGAATAATGAAAGAAGAACAGAAAGAAAAAGAAGAGAATAAAGATAGAACAACAACAAAAAGCAACAAAAAAAAAAAGATAAAAAAGAGAACAAAAAGAAAAAGAATAGAATTAAGAAAGAACAGAACAAAAGAAGAATATTGAAAAAAAGAATAGGAAGAAAAAGCGAATATAAGATGAAGAACAAAAAGAAGAGGAGAAAAAAGAAAAAGAAGTGAATAAAAAAGAAGAAATAAGGAAAGGTAAATTAAAGGATGAATGAATGAAATATAAAAGAAAGAAATTTAAATATAGATAGAAAGGTCACTATAGATAAAGGAAAGAAAGAAAAACGATAGAAAGATGCAAGCAAAGGAGAAAAAAGAATTAAAAAATAGAGATGAATATATGAGGATGGGCTGAAAAGTTCATATCTACTGTTGATGACTTTTTTGACCGATGGGATTCAATCACTGCAACACTGATGGAAAAAGTGTGTGGGCCACTAGGGGGATTATGCTGAAAAATAAACCTTATTTGGTCACATTCTTTGAGAGTATCTTGGTCAGCCTATGAACTTTTCAGCAGATCCTCTTATCATGAATATAAGATGAAATAAAAATATTGAACTTGTTATGCACAAATAATCACTGTACTTATTATACACAAATAATTACCATAGTTATTTTGGATAGCTAATTACTATACTTATTGAACATAAATAATAATTATACTCAATATGAGGATCTAATTGGTATTACAAAACTTTGAGAATTCCTTTTCTCATTGCAGAGATTTACTTGTTTCTTCAGTTAGATTTAAAATCAGTTTCCAGTGGTTAGACCCCTGTTCTGGAGCTTTGGAGAGTATGGAGTTGCCTTTTCATTGCCATTAATTCTATGTCCACTCTGACTTGGAGTGGCAGTTCGTGTTAGAATCCCATCTGTTGGTCGTATAGCTTGAAAAAATTAATTTCATATAATGGCGTGCAAAAGAACTTTTAAAAAAACTATACAAAAATGAAAATAGAAACATACAATGAATATGATTCCCTAACTGCTAGGCATGAAATAACCCTAGATGGTTTGACATGCTATTAAAATCAATCAATGGATCAATTTTTTTTCTTCACTAATTGTATGCAATAATTTTCAACTTTTCAATCAAATTTTTTAAACAGATCTATTTCATCCATAAATATAGAACCCTAACAAGTATTACCAGTCTGAGTCAAAGTGGAATTGGGAGTAATGACTATAAAAGGGTATACCACACTCCCCAGATCTCCAGAACAGGAGCCTCACTATCAGATCCAGTTTAATGTTATAGCAGGCAACCCCTTTTTTAGAGAGTTCTCACACTTCTTCAGAGGATTCTGTCAGCGTATATTGTTTCACTGACAGGGCTAATTGAGCCAAAATATATATTTACCGGTCCATTGGCCTAGCAGTTAGAGTGTTTACCAATGGCCAGGGAGACTGGGGTTCAATCCCAGGTTGAGTCATACCAAAGACTCAAAAAATGGTACTTGATGTCTCCTTGCTGAACACTCAGCATTATAAGGTATAGATCAAGGGTAAAGTGGAGCAATCCAGGGAAAGGAGTAGCACCCTTCCCTACACCTTAATGTAGTAGTTATTGAAAAGGAAGCCTTTGGGTCGCTCTCGACTATGGTTGTCAACTTTACTTACTTATATATTTACTCTACCAGTCTGCTATGGGTAGGATAAAGAGCTTCATTGAGGATTTGAACTTGAGTGTGTGAATTTTTCATACAGTTCCTGACCCAAGGAGTGATGTTGGTTGGTTGGTTTTTATGGCCTATCAACTTTTGTAGGTTATTTAACACCAAATCCATTTTTATGTTAATAATCTGTCCTATTTCAAACAATCCAGTTTAGCATGAGTACACAGATTAATTGTCAAAAACATTTCTATTTCAAACTATTCAGTTTATTCAAACAGTTCTAATTCAGGTATTAGGGTTAGCATAAGTACAGATTTTGTTAACACAGTAAAATGTCAAAACAGTTCTATATATCACAATTCAGTTTAGAACTAGTACAGTTTCAATGTCAAAAACAGTTCAATTTCAAACAATTCAGTTTAGCATAAGCATGCAGTTTAAATGTAAGTACAGTTTAATTGTGAAAAACATTTCTATTACAAGCTATTCAGTTTAGTCAAACAATTCAGTTTAGCATATACGCCGTTAGTTCTATTTAACCCATACATAGGGCCTTATCAGGTTCTAAGTGTCAAATAGTTCTATTTGACCCATAGATAGAACCCAATCCGGGCCAGAGTAGACCTGGGCGCAATGGCATTGAAGGGGTGCTCCATATTCCCCAAAGCCCCAGCATTACTGGAACCTCACCATCAGATTGTTTAGTGTCATGTCCAGGACACTCATTGGGGGGGGTCTTACCCCTCTGCAGATGTGCAGTCAGTGTATTCTACAGCCCCAGCTGACTGGGCAACCCAAGGAATAAACTTATGACAACCCAGTAACAAATGGCAATTGAAGAAGGTCAAAGGTATGATACATGACTATAATAACCAAGATGAAGACATTTCCAGCAAAAATAACTGTTTTCAACTCTTAAATCTTAGCATAATTCAGTAAATGTCCACCCATCCATACAATTAAGGCTCCACCATTTTGGATTAGATTTTAACCAAAATTTCAGGGTTGTTGCAGCCATATCTGGAAGGGTTTTAAACTACATGAATAGATTCTGCTCGTATTGATTTTTAGGTGGGAGCTGTCTCTCACTGCTTCCATTGCCATTGTTTTCAAGTTCAGTTTAACCTGAATTGGTAATACCTGTTAGGGTCATATCAATTAAGTAGATCTTCTTTAATACTGACACAGGTTCTAAAGGCCAGAAAAAGTCACTCTCTAGTAGAGAAATACAAATTTTTTGTCTAGATAGTCACTGCCATAAAAGAATGGATTGATTATAAGAATTCTAAATAAAGAAAATAATGAATAGATCTATAATAACGTTTAAAATTTCAATTTCGGTGAAATATATTAAAGGGGAAAAATATATTAGATGTGATTCTAAGGGAATTCTTTATTATCATTTGCTAAGAGCTGGAAAAACTTTTACTATTCAATGCTACGATGAGTAATTGAATCATCGTAAGATGAAAAAAATTCTGTGCCAGAAAGTGTTCAGTAGATCAAGGTTTATACTGACACAAGTTCTCCAGGCCAATAAAAAGAAATCTCCCTTGAGGGGAGAAATAGAGAGTTTATAGTAAGCTCAAAGGTTGAGTTATTTGTATTTGTAGGTGAGACAAATATGCTGCTGCTGATAATAGGAACCTACCAAGTTGTTAGAGGAGAACTAATATCAACAAGAACAGTTATAATGTTATCTATGAATCAAATAGATTTTTTGAGATAATGCTTAAAATGATTTTGAACTACATTAATCGATTGACTCTTAAAACACTGATATTGCAACTGAGTATTGATACTGCTGTATGGATGCACTACTTGGACGCTAACTAAACAGCTGGAGAAGAAGCTAGACGGCAATTAGACAAGAATGTTGCGAGTGATATTGAACAAGTCCGGGCAGCAACACCCCACGAGGCACCAACTATATGGCCACCTGCATCCCATCACGAAAACTATCCAAGTCAGACGGACCAGACATGCAGGACACTACTGGAGAAGCAGGGACAAGCTCATAAGTGATGTACTCCTATGGAGCCCCATATATGGCTGGGCAAAAGCAGGACAACCAGCTTGAACGTACATACAGCAGCTATGTGAGGATACGGGATGTAGCCCTGAAGACTTGCCAGAGGCGATGAACGATTGGGAGAAGTGGCAAGAGAGGGTCAGGGATATCCGTGCTTGTGGCACGACATGATGAGTATGAGATGGAATAAATAGATTTAGCATATGGTCTCTCTAAAGAAACTGACATCATTATGATGATGCTCAAGAAAAACATGAAAGCAATAGTTTACTCACCTGATGTTGAACCTAACTTCTTAGATATTGTCACTGGTGTCTTACAAGGAGATACATTAGCATTATTTCTATTTATAATCTGTCTAGGTTAGATATTATGAATGTCAATAGATCCAATGTTAGAAAATAATTTCATGCTAAAAAAGGCAAGAAGTAGATAATATCTCACAGAAAACATTATGGATGCAGACAAAGTAGATGACCTTGTACTTCTTGCAAATACACCTGCTTAAGTCAAATCTCTGCTGCATAGCCTGAATCAGGTAGCATTGACCTCTTTGTGAACTCGTATAAATTCTAATTCATATGTCTTAAACAAGATGGTACCATTTCTACATTAAATGGCAAGCCTCTGAAATAAGTAGACCATTTCACATACCTCGGTAGCAATATCACATCTACAAGAAGTGATGTTAATAGATGCATATGAAAGGCATGGACTGCTATTGACAGGATATTGACTTTATAGAAATCTGGTCTGATGAAATGAAATATGAATTCTTCCAAGCTGTTGCTATGCAGTACTGTTGTATGGCTGCACCACACATGCTTTAACAAAGTGCCTGGGAAAAAAAGCTAGATGAGAACTATGCAATGATGCTCTGTCTTTTGAACAGATCCTAGAAGCAGAATTTCACAAAACAGCAGCTGTATGGCCACCTATCTCCCTTCTTACAAATTATCCTTGTGAAATGTACAAGGTATGCTGAACTCATAAGTGATGTTCTCTTGTGGAGTCTAACACTGAGATACACCAATGTTAACCAAGCAGAAAAGACTTACATTCATCAGCACTGTATTGAGAGTGGATGCCCTCTAGAAGACTTGTCAAGAGCAATGTTTGATTAGGACAAATAGTGAGAGACACAAAGGAATCTATAATATTAGATACTATTTACCAACCCCTCCGCTCGGGCAGGATATGACACAAGGTCAATTTTTAAGCGGAGTTTAACAGGTTTTAATTCAGAGTTTTCCTTCTCCTAGACTAGTTGCCTCACCAAGGCTGAAGAACCTAGTCCGTCCTACTATTTACCCATAGCTGGAGGGAGAATAAGGGGGTTCATACCTTTCCCAAGGGTATTTGCCCGAAAGTGAACGTAATAGCGCGACTGGAGTACGAACTCGCGTACTACGATTCCGCAGTTCATCGCTTTAACCATTACACCACGAGGACACCCCCAATCTATAATATTAGATGACTTCATGATAACCATATGTTTAAATCTTTAAATGATTTTGAACTCCATTAGTAGACTTGCTCTTTGAAGATGGATATTGCAACTTATTATGAAGTATTTACTTTTTAAAAATGATTTTCAAGATACATTTCTGCACTGTTTATGATTGGAAACCATCATTGTTAAACTGTCCCTTGTATAAAATAACCCAACAAGGGTTGACATGCCATAAAATCAACCAACCACTGCCAAACAAACTCTATGCAACCTGGAATGTCAAAATCAGTCTTTTGTTTATTTTTTTGTATTTTTGCAAGCATTTATATAGTTTTCAGGTGTTTTAATCAACCATCTTCTCATCAAATGGCAAACCTCTGAAATTAGTTGACCTCGGTAGCAACATCTCATCTACGGAATACTATGTCAACATATGCATAGGTAAAGCATGGACTGCTAATATCAGGTTAATAACTATATAGTGATCTGATCTCTATGATAGAGTAAAATGGGAAATCTTCCAAGCTGGAGCCATGTCACTACTTGAACTTTAATGAATGGTCTGAAGAAAAAGCTTAAAGGGAACTATGTAAGAATATTGCATGCTGCTTCGAACAAAGTCTCAAAGCAACACTCTACATAACAGCAGCTGTACTGCCACTTAACTCCCATCTCACAAAACATCCACATAAGGTGAGCATGACATGCTGGGCATTACTGGAGAAGTAAGAACAAACTCATAAGTGATGTTCTCTCATGGACTCCTATGCATGGACACACCAGTGTTGGCTAATCAGCAAAAAATTCTATTCATACACTCTGTGCTGACTCTGGATGCCATCTAGAGGACTTGTCAAAAGCAATGACTCATTGGAATGGATAGCAAGAGAGAGAGAGACACTCAAGGAAATACGTGCTGTTTGCAGGTTATGATGATGCTTAACTAATGTAGATAATTATCATTAAGTCGTGCTGATAACATGGATTCCCTTGACTTTCTCTCACCATTCGTCCCTGTCAGTCATTGCCCCGAGCAGGTCTTCTAGACTGTATCCAATGTCCATACAGAGTTGATGTAAGTCTTTCCATAAAAGAATATTGCTTATGAGTTTGTCCTTACTTCTCCAGCTGTATCTTGTTTGTCGTATTTGGATGGTTTGTGTAATGGAGGGTAAGTTGTACAGCTGCTGTTTTGTGGGGTGTTGCTCTCAGGATTTGTTCGAGAGGGCATGTAACATTCTTGTGTAGTTCCCATCTGGCTTTGTTCTCCATGCATTTCATTAGTGTCCAGTTAGTGCATCTCTAAGGTAGTACTGACACAGCCACAGCTTGGAAGAAATCCCTTTTTATTTTATCTAAGAGATCAGCTTTTTATATGATTGATAGCCTGTGAATAGCAGTGCATGTATTTGCTGGGCATATGTTGACTGTAGATGAGATATTGCTACCGAGGTATATGAATTGGTCTACTAATTTCAGAGGCTTCATTTTCACACGGTTATACAGTTTCATTTATTCCTATTTAATAATCATCCTTTATACACAATTATATGGTTTAAAGTAACTCTTCATATTCAATAGTAATCATTTGTTTTCAAATGTTTGTATGGTTTTAAGTACTTCTCTTAAATACTTTTCAAACATGTATTTAACCTCAAGATGGGACCCTAACAGGTATTGACACTCCAGGTCAGTGTGAACCTGGGAGTAATAGTAATGAATGAGCGATTTCACACATCTCAGAATTCCGGATTAGGTTTTTCACTGGATACAATTTCATGCTTTTGATGGCATTTTTTTTCAATTTAAAGTGGCTTATCCTAAGCCACATTGACAGGGTGGGCTATTTCAGGTAAAATGGAGTAAGATAGTGGCATTGATAGGCTGAACAAAAATGTTTTATCAATCTTATAAAAAGTGGAATGAATCAAGGCAGATTGATATTCTTTACATGGTCAGCTATATGTTGGTTGTTCATACATAAGTAGTGAATTTGGTTTGGTTTCTATGTTTAATTGCATATCAACCTTTGTACATTATTTAATGTCAAATCAATCCTTCTAGAAGAATAGTAGTGGTACTATTTAACCCATAGCTGGGAGGAGAAGGGGGCTCATACCTTTCCCAAGGGTATTTGTTCGAAAATAGACGCAATAGCACGACTGGAGTTTGAACTCGCTTACTACGATTCTGCAGTCTATCGCTTTAACCATTACACCATAAGGACACCCCTATAAGTAGTGAAGAATCTCACTAAAATATACAGGTTATTTGAGAAACACTGATATCATTTGAGATGTACGGGGTGTTTGAGAAGCAATATTTTTTTAGATGTACAGGGTGTTTGAGAAAAATTGATATAAGTTCACAATTAATAACTTGTCTCATTCTCATTCAAATGATCTCAAATTTGAGCATCTCAAAATTCTGTTTCATGTTCAAGTCCCATTCTATTTCCAATGAATGGCATTTTTATACCTGAAAAGAAAAAAGAACATAAAAACTTTTAAAATAGAATTTTGAATTATTTCAACTCATACTGTTAAAATTTGAGATCAATTAAATGAGAATTGATCAATTTATTAGATTATGAAATGATATAGATTTCTTTCTGAAATGCCCTTTTCATCTGAATTATTCCATCCAAATATTTCTCCTCTCCTCCAACCATAGGTAAATGTTATATACTGTACCTATAAACATTTATGGGTATGTCCTAATCCTCATAAATAAGTTGGACACTGTTGTCAGGGGGGTAAAATATAATGATTAAGTTGTACACCACTAGTGGTGGCTCACTTTCTTTACGCTGCTGACAGGGATTGTATTTTGTTAATGTTATAAAGATTTCCATTTCATTTCTAATCTCCGTTTTGGTTATTTCTCATTCAGTAACTTTTTTTTTTAGGTTACAACAGAAAATAGATCTGAGTGGGATTGTTAACCTCAGTACATCAACTGGTCTAGATGGGGAAGTCTAACCAGCCTTACCTCAAATGAAAATTGACCTTGTGTTATGCCCTGATCTCAGTAGAAGGGTTGGCTAAATAAAAACAGTCTCTTATTCATTTTTTCCTTTAATCTACTTGTGTGAAATGTAGTGTGAATTCAGTCTTCCTGATTTTTGTATGGTATTTGATATTTTGATTTATTTTTTGTGTGAGACCATTTGATTTATTCTGATACAATGAGTATGCTTCTAAATATACAATTGAACTCATTGTACTATCATAAACTGTCTGTTGACCACTACCATGTCTGTCTGTCTGTCTGTCGAGTTGGCTGGATGTCCATTAAATGAACATCTCTTTATTAATTTTCATTCACACTGTTTTGATACTAGCAATAACTAGTGGATTTTACTAGAGGTCAGCTGAGAGCTTCAATAGTATGCTTGTTATTTTTAGTAAAGTTGTCTAGCTAGAGATCAAGTGATATCTTCCGTAATATTCTCGTTGCATTTCCTAGTGCTGCCTGGATGGAGATCAAGTGATATCTTCTGTAATAATTTAGGTGCATTTCATAGTGCTGCCTGGATGGAGATCAAGTGATAGCTTCCATAATATTCTTGTTACATTTCATACTGCTACCTGGATAGAGATCAAGTGATAGCTTGTGTAATATTTTAGTTGTATTTCATTGTGTTACATGGATGGAGATTGGTTTGGTTTGGTTTGATTTGGTTTTATGGTATATCAACCAAAGCAAAAAACATCCACTGTAAATATATGTATTTTTCACTATATTCTCAAAAAAAATTTTTTTCCCAAATCCAGTTAGGTAATCATTAAATTAACTAATTTTCATCAAATCCTATATTTCTATAATATATTTTTGGAAGATTTTTATTTCCAAAATTTTGATTTTTGTATAATTCAATTGAATTTTCAATAGTAAAAATGGACATTCAAATCAGTTTAAAAAACACTTCAAGTAAATATGTTGTCATTTTCTTAGAAATTAAAACCAAATTTGAAATTATTTGTTTTAATGTTTTGAAATTTTATATATGGTTTCAGTATTCCTATTTGAGAGGGAAGTCCCTGTGGTGTAGTGGCTAACCTGCTGGTTTGCATCATTGTTGTTGTGCTATTATGTTCCCTTTTAGATGAATACCCATAAGCAAAGTATGAACCTCCTTTATCTCCCAGCTATGTGTTAAATAGTACGACTACTGTCCTTTTACGAGAATGACTTAGGTATTAAATAATCCATGAAGGTTGATAAGCCATTAAAACATAAAACTAAACCAAGAAAATAATTTTTATCACTTAAAATATTCGGACTATTGACCTCATCTTCATTGTTATACTCACAACGTTTCAGCTGATACATCCTTCGGCCTTTCTTCAGGTGTTTCATGTTAAACTTGGGAGCCTACACAGAACCTTGAACTAAATCCTTTATTTAATCTATGGGAATTATCATCATCATCATCTTGTTGTGCCACCAGCATGGATATCCCTGACCCTCTCTCGCCACTCCTCCCTATCATTCATCACTTCTGGCTGGTCCTCAGGGCTACATCCTGTATCCTCACAGAGCTGCTGTATGTAGGTTCGAGCTGGTTGCCCTGTTTTTGCTCGACCATGTGAGAGGGTCTACAGGATAACATCACTTATGAACTCGTCCTTGCTTCTCCAGCAGTGTCTTGCATGTCTGGTTCATCTAACTTTGATAATTTTCATGATGGGTCGTTGGTGGCCGTATAGCTGCTGCTTTGTGGGGTATTGCCTCCAGGACTTGTTCAATATTGCTCGCAGCATTCTTGTGTAGTTGCCGTCAAGCTTTTTTTCCATCCATTTAGTTAGTGTCCATGTAGTGCATCCATATAGCAGTATCAACACGACTGCTGCTTGGAAGATACTATGTTTCATTTTATTCCAATTCTGTTAACCTTGACCAAGTACAAGTGTTTAGGTATAGTAAGTATTCCTTTTTATGTCTGTGTAAGCCTTTGAGTTTGCTTGTGTTGGCAACTCGAGTTCAAATCATGGAAGAAACTGTTTACCTTTTACTTCACGCTAATGCCCTTGAGAAAAAGCATGAATCCATCTTTTCTTATACCAGCTTTGCATAAATAATAGAGCAGACTGGGTTCTTTAGCTTTGGATAGTCAACTAGTCTTGGAGAAGGAAAACTAAATTCATACAAATTCTACTTTGATTAAAAACTAACCTTGTGTCATATCTTGCCTGTAGTGGAGGGGGCTGGATAAATTAAAGTTGGCAACCATAATTGAGGGCTACTCGAAAGCTCCCTTTTCAATTGCTACAACACCGAGGTGTAGGGGAAGGCACTGCTTCTTTCCTTGGATTGTTCCACTTTACAATTGAAACATACCTTATAATGCTGAGTATTAAGCAAGGAGATATCAAATATCATTTTTTAAGTCTTTGGTGTGACTCGACCTGAGATTGAGCCCCAGTCTCCTGGACCATTGGCAAACAGTCTACCACTAAGCCAATAGGCCAATTGTACTAGTAATTTTTAAACAGTCCTATTTAACCCATAGATGAAACCCTAACAGATACACCACTCTAGGTCAGCGTGGATCTGGGAATAATGGCAGTTAAAAGATACTCTCCACTCCCCAAAATCCAGAACTAGCCCTTATCATCTGATGGAGTTTAATATCATACCCAGGCCAGCCCTTTTAAGGGTGCTAGGGGTCTTATTCCTCAGAAGAGGATGCTGTAGGCTTATTCTAAGCCCCTTTAACTGAGCAACATACTTTTTGGACATCTCTTGTAATTAATATCTTTTGCTAGCTATGGCCACTCTGTTGGTTGGGGCTGTAGGATACGCCGACTACACCCCTGTAAAGAGTTAAGAACCCCTCACAAAAAAAGTATCCTTAGTATGGCTCTTAACTACCTAATGGCGAGACTTCAGTCCTGGAACTTTGGGGAATGTGGAATACTCCTTCATTGCCATTACTCCCAGGTCCACTCTGACCCAGAGTGGTAGTACCTATTCGGGTTCCATCTATGGGTCAACTACAACTATTTAATCATTTACTTTACTTGAAACCATTTAACTGTGTGCAAACAAATTATTGATATTAGATAAATAGAAAAATACTAATATTAAAGAGTAATATTTGAAACCATTTAACAAATGAGCTCTACTCATTTAAAATAGGGTGTTTGCTTGTGGTGTAATGGTTAAAGCGATGGACTGGGGAATCATAGTATGCGAGTTCGTACTCCAGTCGTGCTATTACATTCACTTTCGGACAAATACCCTTGGGAAAGGTATGAACCCCCTTATTCTCCCAGCTATGGGTTAAATAGTACCAGTACTGTTCTTCTAGGAGAATGGCTTTGGCATTAAATAACCTGCAAAGGTTGATATGCCATTAAACAAAGAAGCCAAACCAAACCATCATTTGAAAATAATGGTTCTTACAAACTTTTTGCTTGCAAATCATGTATATATATATATATATATACAGGATTTGGTATTAAATAACCCACTAGTATTGATATGCCATAAAACACCACTAAGCCTAATATCTGCCAGCTATGTGTATATAGTGGGGTGGATGAAGCTCTTTAGCCTTGGTAACTTGTCTAGGAGAAGGAAAACCAGTTGTACTTTGTTTAAAAATTCATCTTGTGTCTCATCCTGGTATAAGATAAATACCAGCATATAAGACACTGGACATTGACCTAGCGGTTAGAGTGTTCGCCAATGGCCTGGGAGACCTGGGTTTAATCCCAGGTCGAGTCATACCAAAAACTCAAAAAATGGTACTTGATGCCTCCTTGCTTCACACTCAGCATTATAAGGTACGGATCAAGGGTAAAGTGGAGAAATCCAGGGAAAGGAGTAGCGCCCTCGACTACCCCTTGGTGCAGTAGCTATCGAAAAGGGAACCTTCAGGTCACCCTCGACTATGGTCGCCAACTTTACTTATTTATATGGGTCATGGAGTTAGATATTCTGTGGTAGATTACATTTGACACTTGTTATTTTATAAAACCCAAAATTTGCTTACCAAAACAATTTTTTTAACTAAAAAAATTGTATAAAATTAACTAGTTAACTTATCAAATTCCACTTTTAAATGCTAATTTGACTATGGTGATTTTTTATTTCATTTCATTTATTTGTTTTTTTGCCTTGTCATTAAAACAGCCCTTCATTTTCAAGTATGAAGGTCAACACTCACCAAGAGTGAGCTACTACAAATTCTTGAGTGGTGTCTGGGTAGGGTTGGCACAGACTGGCCACTTTCTACCCGCTCAACATACTTCTGCATTTAATGTTTTGCACATGTTTTCTCCCAGAACATAGATAAAGTATTAGATGATCACATTTTCTGCAATTATTAATACTCACTTATAGTCCGCCTTCAGCAGCCATTAAGCTCAACATTAAATCATATTGTTTATAAATTTTATAATTACAAATAAGGAGAACAACTCAATAATTAGCATTTAATAGTTATTAAAATAACTGTTCTTAATACAAATAATTTACTGTTATGTAGTATGAAGTATTCCTGTCTAATACAAATCATTTTTAAACATATTTATTTAACCGATACATGGGACCCTAATAGGTATTACCACTCCAGATCAGAGTGGACCTTGGGGTAATGGCTGTGAAGATTTATTCCACTCTCTCTCTAGATCTCTTTAACTGGAACCTCACAATCAGATGCAGTTTAGTGTTATATCCAGGGCACCTTTTTCTGAGGGTTCCCTCTGAAAGGGATACAGTATGCATATTCTAAGCCTCGCCGACTGGATGATAGGGGGTTTAATGATGCTGACATCGTACTATTATTATTAATTTGGAATTTTTTCCTATACAGTTTGAGTAATTTAATGTTATTGTATCGACAGACATCTAACATTAATGTGCTATTTTTGGCTTTATATATGTTATATTTACACAAAAAGAAATTAGGGCTCATTGGCAAGGAGAAGGTTGACACTTTCTGACGGTAAATGCAGAACTTGGAACTGCAGGATAGGAAATAATATTTACATAACAAAAAGAAAGTGTTCCTGAAGGAAGTGTTTGATTTTTGAAAAAGGTATATAATTCTGGGCAGATACTGAAAATGCATGGCAGATGCTAAATATATAAATGGACAGACGGAAGACAAAAAGCGTTAAGTGGTGTTGATGTGTAAAGGGTTGCTTTCTGCTACCACTCTCTCTCTATATATATATATAGAGAGAGAGAGAGAGAAAGACGAAGAGAAAGATATATATATATAAAGTAAGTAAAGTTGGCGACCGTAGTCGAGGGTGATCCGAAGACTCCTTTTTCAATAGCTACTACACCAAGGTGTAGGGGAGGGCGCTACTCCTTTCCCTGGATTAATCCACTTTACCATTGATACGTACCTTATATTGCTGAGTGTTAAGCAAGGAGGTATCAAGTACCATTTTTAAAGTCTTTGGTATGACGAACCTGGGATTGAACCCAGGTCTTCCGGACCATTGGCGAACTCTCTACTCACTCGGACAATGAGCTGGTTTTATATATATATATATATATATATATAATTTACTTATATGTGTGTATATATATAGATGTTTGCGTCTTTTTTCAAGCATTTGGCGCTGATATAATATATACTTATATTCGTACACACACACACACACACATATATATATATATATATATATATAGAAAAATTGCAAAACAAAGTAATCCAAATTGATGAATTTATTGTGAAAGAAAGTCGACGCTATAAACATCCATCATTGATCTATCAACATTTGTATCATCATTTTTAAAGTCCTGATGATGGTTTATTCACACCGAAACAGTAAATTTATCACTTTGGATTACTTTGTTTTTCAATTTTTCTTCATACTCTTGGATTCTTTTCCATTATTTAATTATATATATATATCTTTCCGTCTTTTTTCAAGTGTTTGATTGGTGCTGATATTAAATATACTTATAGAGAAAGGAAGAAAAAGAAAGAATAAGAATAAAAAGTGACCTCATTGTTTTAAATCGATCATTGTCTTTTCTTTTCTTCATTACTGGGCTGTATAACATTGTGCAACTATCAGGAGAAATGGACTCGGCGACCTTTAATCAAATTCTATACAAGACTGTATGCGTTTCTCTTAGCCCTCATACCCTTGTTGAAGCCATGAATCCATCTATTTTACTCTGTTCTTAACTATGGATAAATAGTAGGAGAGACTGAGTTCTTTTGCCTTGATATGGCAACCGGACAAGAAGGAAAACCCTGAATTTTAACCAGCAGTATTCCGCTTAACAATTGACCTTGTGTCGTGTCCTTCTTTTGATTAAAATGCTGGGTAAATACACACAAAAGTAAAGTTGGCGACCGTAGTCGAGGGTGACCCGAAGGCTCCCTTTTCAATAGCTACTACACCAAGGTGTAGGAGAGGGCGCTACTCCTTTCCCTGGATTTCTCCACTTTACCCTTGATCCTTACCTTATAATGCTGAATGTTAAGCAAGGTAGTATCAAGTACCATTTTTTGAGTCTTTGGTATGACACGACCTGTGATTGAACCCAGGTCTCCCGAGCCATTGGTGAACACTCTAACCATTATGCCAAAACCTGAATGTGACTAGGTGAAGTGCCATTTTTACTGTGTTAGTGTTACATACATACAAAAATTGGTTCATTACAATATAGATTATTTTGTGTGTATGCGTATATATATATACACACACGGGTCGTTGAATAAAAGTTCTAAGCTTCATCCAGAAAGAAGAGCCATAGCTGAACATTTTTATTGTGATAATACACTATCACTTCTTATAAGATTAGAAAAATTAATTCAGATTTCCGTCTTACTTCCGTGCAACTGAGGCCCATAAAAAGGTGAGAAGTGTGCAACAAATTTAAAATCTGGTTGAGGCTTATAACTTTTTCAACGACCCTTGTAGATTTACTCTATTATTCTTTGGTAGTTTTTATTGACATCTTAACTTTCCGAGTATCTTGATTGTTTTTAATAGTTTTTATTTACTTTAAAAGAAAATATATGGGTGACATTGTGACGTTACCCCCTCGGCACCCACGTTACATCAACTTCTTCGAACCATTTCGATATTCTTGGCCGGTGATCATCTAGTGGTCTCGATAGGGGCATCGCACATTTCTTTACGGCTACGAGAAATACAATCGAGGGAGTGGGAGAAAAAGAACAAACGAACAATACGAGCCTGGGGTTAACTCAAAGTGCAAGACTAGGAGTTATGTAACACTCTGCATTCCTGTGAGCATATATAGACTAACGCTAGCGTGGATTTCTAGCGAAAATTCTACAACCCATGAGGAGTGCTGCCTCATCTTGACTCACTGCTCTGGACCTCATCTCATCTGACTGGTCTCTCTGCTGTCCAGTGTCGACTGCCCTGCCCGTCGTCCGTCGCCAACTGCCTTCTTCGAGTTCCTTTGTCTAACTCCCTTCTCACGTTCCCTTACCTACTTCCGGTCACGCCGAGATCGCAAGTCCAAAACCCTTTGTCTGGTTTCGCGCCAAAACAGACAAAGGAATCGTCTACTTGGCGGACCTCCTACATAGTGTTACAACATGATGGTTGTTCTAAAAGTTTGCTTAAAGCCATGTAACTTTATATTGAATCCCGTCCTATTTTTAGAATTCATTGGTAAAAATGTGTATTGGTCTAGTGGGTAGAGTGTTTGCCAACGGGAGACCTTGGTTCAATCCCAGATCGCGTCATACCAAAGACTTTAAAAATGATACTTGATACTTCCTTCCTTAACACTCAGCAATATAAAGTACGTATAAAGGGTAAAGTGGAGCAATCCAGGGAAAAGAGTAGCGCCCTCTCCTACACCTTGGTGTAGTAGCTATTGAAAAGGGAGCCTTCTGGTCGCTCTCGACTACGGTCGCTAACTTTACTTACATATTAATTATTTTGATCAGTTGTTATACTAGTCTCTTCTTCCACCAATGGCGATGATCTCTGTGAATCCTACGTTGTGATCGATGCCCATCTCCCTTTTTTTCGTTGCAGGTCGCACACTGCTTCATTGTTCCGTTCTAACACGGAAACATCTTTTATTAGGAAGAATAAACAGTAAGCCTCTTTGGTGTACACACTTCTTTTTTTGCTTCTTAGCTACGACGTCTTCGTTTCCTTACATATAAAATTTGTGGTGTTGTTCAATGGATAGACAAATATGCACACACCATTTTCATCCATGTGTTACTAGTTAACGCCTCAGAAACAACTGATTAAATTTTATGCTATTTTTCTAAATTCTATGGCTTTTTGATCACATGACTGAGACTAGCCAATTTCACCCAAGCTCTCAAATTGACCCCTAGGTCATCGCCCATCAATGATTTTTTTTTGTACACTTCCTTATTCATTTTTCAAATTCTACACTACATCTCAAATAACAGGTACGGCTACTCTATTATTTTACGCTATTAAGTTACAAATTGGACTGATATTTGCTTTATTCTCCAATTTAATACTATAGGAATTTGCAGATGTGTATGGTATTCATTGAGACTATTACCAGCCTCTTCCTATCTAAGGTTAAACTAACACAAAATATTTCTGTAAGGAAAAACAAAGTCCATTTAGACTACGATGACATACATTTTATATGCATACATAGTATACATCATTAAGAAATATGACATACTGTCCCAAAGTGTAAAAATGTACATAAGGTGTTTCACAGACTTACAAGTGCTGCAAGGCTACAGGTGTAATATAACTGCCGAGGCATTTCGTTTTATATATCTTGCCTTTCGTTTTAGTTAGGCAGAGAACCTTTCGCTTAGCGCATGAGTAAGTTAGGTGCAACATTAACGCAGGTGTTCACGCGCGCGCGCGGAGAAGATGTGTCCTTCAGAGATGTCAAAATAAAAATCCTAGATAGGAATTGGGAACAGGGTATTTGGGTGACGTCACGCACCGGAAGCGTGGGCTGAGATTTGAGAAAAAGCAGTTAGTTGAGTTCCCGCCTCGGAAGAAGAAGGTTGACTTTCAGAGCTGGGCGAGGCCAGACGACTTTGTGCGTTACGGGCACCGTGCGTTGGTTGGATTGAGAGCTGACGATGTAAAAGCAGTCAGCATAGGAAGATTGTGTCTCTCTTTTCTTATGTCGAAAAACCTTTAAAGTCAAAAAGGTGAATAAAAGTTTCCTACCAGAGCCAATTTCGTAAAGTTTTGTGTTTTTAGATTCCCTATGTCTATTTCACACATAGCATATATCTGGCTATGTAACACAGGTAAAACTTAATTTTTTTTCTCTTGTTGGGAAATGGTCCACATAGGATAATTTGCACGCATGTGCTGCACAAAAAAAAAGTACACGAAAGAGAACGTCCTATTTATCTGGTGTCTGGTACCAAAAAGAGGTAAAACTCGAAATGTCACATGACCAACGCTCACGTGATTCTCGGAAGCTCCACCCATAACTTCCAAAAAGGGAGACCACTATGTTTAGTTCCCCAATAATGGTATTGTACTAGCAAAAATCGCACTTCAATATAAGATTTTTGCTGTGTTATTGTAAGATTGACACAAAAATCAAATCACTATGACATTAATTATATTCTCTGTATATATTCATAAATGAGGTGAATTTAAATCTTTGGAAGTGATAAAGTTCTTTTTTTTTCAATTTAATAATTAAGAAAATCTGTTAATGTTTCATGGATATTGAAATTCAGTTTGTTTTTTTGATGATTGAAATATAATTCTATAAATTGGAAGTAACATGATATTGAACTTAATGGCTGCCTTTAGTAGACTTTAAGGACTTAGGGTAAAACATTGTTTAAGGACTCTAAAACATACCGTAGGAATCAAAATTTTATTTTTTTTATTCTAAAGCCTTTTATGGACCTGCGAATCAGTTATGCTCTTTTCGCCATATAAACTGTAATTTGTATTCAGGCCATTGTTATTTACTAAGCTTTGTTTATCCTGAGACACAGGCCTTAAGTTGCTGATAATATCTGCTGTTCCTAAATAGTCACCCATTTCAGAACAGAAAAGGCTCATCAATGCTCAACTTGGGTGATCTGGTTGGTGCTGTCAGCATAAATTGACACTGGCCTTAGGTTGCTTATAGTATCTGCTGTTATGAAGTGACCACTCATCTAAATACTGAACAGGCACATTGCTGCTTAACTTTCGTGCTATGGGTGTTACGTCCGAAGTTGGTCTTACTACTGACTGAAATCTTGCAGAACCCTCTGTGCTTAAGAAACACAACGTCTTTTATACCTTCGCGATACCGGAAGTTACGTGGTACGTACTACTATACAACACATTTATATGCCAAAAGGTTTTATTTCTTTATTACAAAGTTTCCTATTTTCATATTTAATTTTATTACAAATATATTTATGGAATTTACTTTCAACATTATTTTGAAAAATACTAAAACTTACTTTTATATACAGTGCTACAAAAAATACTGATATGATAAATTACTAGATGTCTTAGAAATTGGAGAACAGATTTGAAAAAATAATTATGAGGCCGGTGTCGATATCTTAAAACTGAACTTTTAGGCGAAACATAAGGTTGTGCAAGTGCAGCAACTTCCGTATTCAGTAGACACCCGACTTCCGCGTGGTACTTTCTTATTTCGTAAACTGAAAATTCATCTCCGCAGTAAAATTTGAATACGTAGAGGACATTAAAAGAAATACTACGTTTCATTTTCAAACCATATCAAGAGAAGTTTTAAAGGTGTTTTTACCGAAGGAACACTCACTGGGATGAGTGTGTTCAATGCTATAATTGAAGGTAATTAACATTTCATTCATTGTTCATTTCTGTTTTCGTAAATACGGCTTCAATCTCATATTTTGTAACACACCTCGGATGATATAGTTATGAAAGAAAATGTAGAAATTACTTTGTTGAATTACCCAGAAGTCACCTTCCATTTTATCATTTATATTTAGATTGTAAATAGGAATAATAATGAAAGGAAATGTAGAAATTACTTTGTAGAATTACCCAGAATCTCCCTCATTTTAGCATTTATACTTAGATTTTAAATCAAACTTCTCGTTTTTTTTTTAAAAACTAACGCACAAAAAGTTTGCTGCTGAGTTTGATTAATGTGTGTTCTCCCCAGTCTTTACCACGAGCAGGATGCGACAGAAGGTAAAATTTTAAGCAGAGTACAGCTAGTGTGAGTTCAGGCTTTTCCTTCTTGTAAACTAGTTATCTTACCAAGGCTAAAGAACCCAGTCTGCCCTACTATTTACCCATATCTTAGGGAAGAAGAAGAGAGGGATTCGTGCCTTTGTCGAGTGAAGTGAAACGCAAACAGCCTCTTCCAGGATTTGAACTCGGGTTTGCGAATCCATTTCCTACTACAGTAACCATTACACTAAATGCACCTCTTAGAGTAACTATATACAATGTAGTGGTTATAGTTCCAGTTGTTCTTGACTTTATGCTACGACAAACAAAAACAACATGTGAATTAGAGTACGATTACGAGGGAAACATTCAAAGAGTAAATAGTATCTGAAAATGCCTTTTTGTAAACCTCATGCTAACCAGCCCCTTCAATTTAAAGGTCATTGAGGGTTTCTTAAGGTTAAGAGTCCTAACACTTAATTCTATGTTCTCTGCCTACCAGTCAAGGGTCACAATCATGGGTCACTCAGTTTTCGGTCATACAATCATAGTCTAGTATTAAGAGGAGCAGTAATGTATGACGAGAACTTTTGCCACAAATCTTGCTTGACAACAACTGGGCTGTTATTATGACTGAATCATTTCACTTGTGTTATAGCAAATAAATGTGTTTGGAAGGTGAGGAATTCTGAGAAACTCTACAAAGTGCTTTGAAAATATATATTTACTTGGAGTAGCTGTTTGAAAGTAATGCCTTCTATTTGTTTCCATGGAAAATATCACGTTTTAGTTTCTTTGTTTAATGGCGTGTCAACTTTTGTGGATTATTTAATGCTAAAACTATCCTTGTAGAAGAAAAGCTGTTGTACTATTCAGCCTATAGCTGAAGGGATAAGAGGGTTCATCATATTTTTCCGAAATGTAAAACTTTTTACGGATGCAGAAAGCACAATAACACCGTTGGATCGAACAAATTTTTAGCAAGACAACTGTATTTTTTCAGATAGTCACCATCATTGACTATGCATTTTCGCCTGCATTCCTTTGATCTCAAAGAACTGTAATGACAATCTATTCCTAAATACTGATGGTATGTATTCTTTCAGTCTGATTCAAGGTATGCGAAACACACACACACACACACACACATATCGTTTCAATCGGCCCATTGGCATAATGGTTAGCGTTCGCCAGTGGCCCCGGGTTCAATCCTAGGTAGAGTCATAGCAAAGACTCAAAAAAATGGTACTTGATGCTTCTTTGCTTAACACTCGCCCTTTATCCGTACCTTATAATGTTAAGTGGAACAATCCAGGGAAAAGAGTAGCGCCCTCTCCGACACCGCGGTGTAGTAGCTCTTGAAAAGGGAGCTTTCGGGTCGCCCTCGACTACAGTCAGCCAACTTATATAATGCTTGAAGTTGGTGTAAGTATTGTTTTATTTCCAATTTTATAACATCAAGTTTTCAAGTCCTACTTCTTATATATATGTGTGTGTGTGTGTGTGTGTGGAGAGAGAGAGAGAGAGCTTAAATACAAATTAGAAATATTCGGGGAGTCATTTACTTTATCTTGTGTCTAATTAATTTTTTGTCTTCTCCCAATTTTAAAATCCTTTTCTTTTAAAACCTCATTCCCTTTATTTTACCAGCGATTGACTTGAAGAAGCGTCGGTCGAAATATGCCTAAGTTTTGTATTTGTGTTAATCGATTTTAATCATTATTAAAACCATGTTTCCTATTTTCTAACTCCTTTTACCATGGCCTTTTACAAGATATATGAAAGCGTTCGTTGTGTAATGATTACTGTCGTTGGAAGTGAACACAGTGACCAGAGTTCAAATCCTGGACTAGGCTGTTTACATTTCATATAGCATTAATACTCTTGAGAAAAGTATGAATCCAATTATTCTCTTTACAGGTATGAGTTAAATAGTTGGGCAGACTGAGCTCTTTAACCTTGTTATGACAACCAGGATAGGAGAAAGAAAACTCTAAATTCAAACTTGTTAAACTTTAAAAAAATTGACCTTATGTGATATCCTGACTTTGCGGAAGGGTTAGTATAAATAAATATATATATATATATATATATATATATATATATTTGCGGAAGGGTTAGTATAAATAAATAAATATATATATATATATATATATATATTCAAAAACAAGTTGTCGCTTTGTTGTTAAAGCGCTCAACATTAAGAGATGCCGATACGTATACATCGATAAGAACGAATTAAAAGAAGATATCGTGCATAAAGACTTCTTTCGAGTCACTGCCGTAATATCTCTGAAACTGACAGTAACGCAGTAAAGCTTTCTCTGTCTGATGATGTCTTCATAAGACGACATGAAACCTGTGGTCCCAGATAAGCATCCATGCTATTAAATAGATATATATAAAAACTAATATGTATTTATTTATTTATTATTATTATATTATAGCTCTGTCAAAGATATTGAGCACTCACCAAATTATACCGCATTTGGTCTGCCACAAACCCACCTAGTGAGATAGTAACTACCATATACTACTGTAATTATATATATATATATACATATATATATATATATATATATATATAACTAAAAATAATTTAAATCTCGTCTTCTTAATATTGTTTCATAACTATTTGCTTTCTCTAACAAAAAAATCTATCTGACTGAATGTGTTTTCTATTTTTATAAAAATCGTTTACAGCTATTAATAATGAAACAAAACTAAAAAAAAAGTGAAAATTTTAGTTTTACACTGCTCTGCTGCCCAATATTTGAGCACTCGTGATGTATCAAGTGCTTTTTAAATGATTTTTATTATCTGTTTATTATATATATATATATATATATATATATAACAATGCTATCTGTTAAAAAAGGAAAATCAACTAACTCATCACCAGTTTACAAACGGAGCCTCGTTGGCTAGAGCTGTAGAATACACCGACTACATCTCTGCAAAGATAACCCCACCTCCCGAGTCTTAGATATGACACCAAACCATCTGATGGTGATCACCCAACTGGCTAGGGCTGTAGAATACACCGACTGCATCTCTGCAGAGGAGTAAGTCCCCCTTCAAGGAGTATTCTGGATATGACACTATACAATCTGATGATGAGGCTCCAATAATGCTGAAGCTTTGGGGAATGTGAATGTGGAGTACCCCTTAATTGCCATTGCTTCCAGGTCCATTCTGACCCGAAGTGGTTGTACCTGATAGGGTCCTATCTCTGGGTCAAATCGAACTGTTTGACATTTAAACTGAGTACAAATAAATGGCTTATGCTGAATTGTTAGAAATAGAACTGTTTGATCATTTAACTGTGTGTGAATAAATGACTGATGTCTAATTGAATTGTTAGTTATACATAGCGATACTTGGAACCATTTAACTGTGTGCAAAAGAATGAGTTTAGGCTCATTTAAAAATGTGTCAACAAATCATATATATTTAGTATAAATGTATAAAGAGGATTTGTTATTGAATGATCTACAATGGTTGAATAAGCCGTAAAACCAAGCCAAACCAAGTTTACAAACACTAAGTTTGCTCAATTTCAAAGCGATATAACTATCTAATTATTTGTATTTAAAATTTCATCGTGGTTTCCCTAAAAAAAAATATTGGGCTCAGGATCGCCAAAGACTTTGAGACGCCGAGTAGCTGTTTTAATCATCATCATCATCATGTCGTGCCGCTATCACGGATATCCCTGACTCTCTCTCGCCACTTTTCCCTATCGTTCATCACCTCTGGCAAGTCTTCAGGGCTACATCCCGTATCCCCACAGAGCTGCTGTATGTATATTCTAGCTGGTTGTTCTGCTTTTGCTCGGCCATATGTGGGGGTCCATAGGAGTACATCACTTATGAGCTCCTCTTTGTTTCTCCAGCAGTGTCCTGCATGTCTGGTTCGTCTAACTTGGATAGTTTTCGTGATGGGAGGCAGGTGGCCGTATAGTTGGTACCTTCTGGGGTGTTGCCTCCAGGACTTGTTCAATATTGCTCACAACATTCTTGCGTAATTGCCGTCTAGCTTTTTCTCCAGCCGTTTTGTTAGCGTCCAAGTGGTGCATCCATACAGCAGTATCAACACGACCGCTGCCTGCAAGAAACTGCGTTTCATTTTATCGGTCAGGTTTGGTTTCCATATGATCGATAGCTTATCGATAGCTGTCCATGCCTTCGTTAGCCGCGTGTCGATGTCTTTTTCGGTTGATGAGACACTGCTTCCTAGGTAGGTGAATTTGTCTACCAGTTTCAGAGGGGTTCCGTCTAGTATGGAAATGTCACCTGCTTGATTAAAGCACATATATTCAGTTTTGTGTGCATTGACATGGAGGCCAATGTCTGCGGCGGCTCGTTCCAAACTATGCAGTAGTGTTTCGGCTTGGTTGGGTGTATTTGCCAGTATTGCTATGTCATCGGCGTAGTCGGCGTCGGTAATTGTTTTTGCGGAGTACCTTCCGCTTCTTTTCTTTGTCAGCTCGAAGCTGTTTTCTCTGATTTTATCGATCGATATTCTATTTTAATAGTGTTCATATATGCATACATAAGGCGTGATCGAAAAATATCATTATTTAATCTTCAATTTTTAAAATTAAAATGAAGACATGTGCATAGCTGAGTAGCTTATTGAATAAGCTCATGATGTCTAAACGAGTCGGTTTCAAATCGGAAAAAAAAAATAGTATGTCTCGATACATTTTGAACGAAATGTATTTGGTGAAAGTGTAACCACTTCCATACTCACCACTTTAAATATATCATAGCCAACTCACGATACATTTGACTTGCAGTCTTGTTACTTTTTGAACGAAATGTTTTTGGTGAAACACAGGATTGTACAACTGTAGCTACTTCCATACTTACATCTTTGAATATATTAATTCCAATTCTCGATTATTTTGACTAGCAGTCTCGGTATTTTTTGAAGAAAACGTTTTCGGTGAAACAACTGCAGCACTTTCCAAACTCACCAGACCTTGCTCATTTTCAACCTTTTCTTCTTTTCTAAACTGAAAAGTCATCTCAACGGTATGATTTGAGGATGTGGAATACGTTAAAAGAAACACGTCTAAACAGTTTCCCACTGTATCAAAAATAGAACGTCATATGTGCTTTGACCAATGACAAACTCACTGGAGTGATTATTTTTCGTAGCTTTTTTTCATCTCTATTTTGGGTACTTTTAAAATAAAAATCACAATTCATTCAGATCATTATGTTTATGATTGCGTGTATTGGAAACTATAAAGCATAGATTTAAAGGTGTTATTTGGACAACTGCTATGCTATATCCCCCCCCCCCAGAACCGACTGACACAGGTTGCTTGTACGGAAAGCCAGACTTTCTCGAAGTAAAAAGGTGATGCGAGCTTGAATCTCACCTCAAGCGGGGAGTTCCCGTAGTATAGTGGCTAACTTGCTGAACTACGACATCGTAATAAGCGAGTTCGAACTTGATTCTCGCTATTACGTTCACTTTTAGAGAAGGAAGTAACAGAAACTCACCAGAAAGTGAGCAGATAGAAAATGCTCCTTTAGCCATTCTCATTTCCATCAAGCAGTTTAACTCCATGCTTGTTTTTGGGTCATCAAGAGAGAATGTGCACCGTTTTGGGGTCTTCCTCTCTACTAATATCCTTGGAAAAGGTATGAACCCTCTTATGCCCAAGCTATGGGTTTAATAGTATCACTACTGTCCTTCTATAAAGATGACTTTGGCATTAATCAATCCACGAAGGTTGATATGCCATTAAACAAAGCAAAAATACCTAAACCTCATCAGGATCTTTTCTTTGATTGTTATTTTCAATACCAGCTGTTCCTCGTTGTCGTAGAATGAGGACCCGAGTGAATAGTGACTGAAAAAATAATCAAAATTAAGATGAAAAAAATATGCTACTTAAAATTAATCATGATTGTCATCTAAAAAGAAAAATCAGAAATAAATTTGTTGAATGCCAAGTGGACTCTTTCAAAAAAAATTAAAGTTTCATTATTTTTTTCTGTTTTGATAAGTACAGCTTTAATTTCGATACTTTTTGAACAAGCATCGTGTGGGTAATATACCGGCGGTTAAAAAAAAAATATATTCACGTTTCTAAGGGAATTCCTTTCTGATATTATGATTTTAAAGTTTCCACCTGTTCGCCATCTCTGTCAACACATCGTTGGAATCTTCCTGAGGTGGTCTCCGTAATATCAGTTCTTTTTTTCTAATAAAGAACCTGTTATAGAAATTTTAACATTTTTTAAAGTCACTTGTTGAAGGTTCCAAGAATGTGTTAACAGGGATGATGGACATGTTTTAAATTATACGACAAAAGTATTCTCATAAAGGCGTAAATATTTTTAAACCACTCTGTATATGTCCAGAAAAGTCCAGTACTTTTTGTGAACAACAAGGGTAAGATTAACATGTGTGGGTTTCATTCGTTTTACTGTCCAAAGTGTCTAAATTTCCTGTTTCTGTAATAGCGTCATTATGTATGATATATATATATATATATATATATATATATATATATACACGAGATAGTGACTTGTTAGATAAAATGATCAAATTCAACGGTGAGGAGTCTATATGATGTCACAGTTTATTTTGGTTACCCAGAAGCCACCAACGCATCACAAGAGACTGGGCATACTGTTTAAAATATTGGAAGATTAGTCGAATAAAATAATGAGTCCAGACATTTCCTCCAAGGCCACATGAGAGTTTTTTTTTAAATATGTCATTAAAGAAAAAAACTAAAACTAACAAGATTCAATTTTTATTGCATATGGGAAACTAAAGTGTTAAAAAGGGCTCGAATTGAAGAATGTTGTAATTTACTGAGCGGTTTACTCAGATGTGGCACAAGGCCTTATGAATGGGTCACCAAGTGAGAATCGAACTCAATCGTAAAGGTTTGCTAGTCAAGCTTGCTAACCAATACACCACCAGAATGTATGTATGAATGATCACAGCTGTATGTATATATGTGTGTGTGTTTGTTACGTGACTGTACTACACATTGTACGTCCAAACTAAGCTGAGGTCTTGTCCAGTTGGTTGGGGCTGTAGAATACACCGACTGCTTCTCTTCTGAGGAGTAAGACCCCCTCCCCAAACGAGTGTCCTAGATATATCACTAAACAATCTGATGGTGACGTTCCAGTAATGCTGGAGCTTTGGGGAATGTGGAGTACCCCTTCATTACCATCGCTCCCAGGTCCACTCTGGCTCGGAGTGGTAGCATCTGATAGGGTCCTATCTATGAGTCAAATAGAACTAAACTGTGCATATATGCTAAACTGAGTTGCTTGAAATGGTACTGTTTTTGTATGCTAAACTGAATTGTTTGGAATAGAACTGTTTTGACATTTAACTGTGTGTAAACAAAAAGTTACATTAAACTGAATTGTTTGAAACTTTTCAAAATGACGCAATTCGGCATTAAATGACCGAAAAGGGTTGATACCCCGTAAAACAAAACATCAACCAACCAACGAACCTAAGCTGAGCTTATTAGATAAAGAACAACAACGTATGTCCCATAATAGTTGTTACAGTTGCATATGAACTTCAGTAATCTAATGAATGAAAGTTTATTTACCCATACTTAGTTGGGGCTTAGAATATGGTGACTGGATCTTCGGCTGAGGAGTAAGACTCCTTTCACCACCCCCAAAAGGTCTATTTTGGGTATAATATTAAACTGTATCTAATGATGAGGTTCAGTTTTGGAACACCCCTTCAATGCCTTTCACTCAGATCCGAAATGACCCAGAGTGGTAGTACCTATTGGGGTCCCATCTTTGCATCAAATAAATCTATTTAAAAATTATCAATATTAGATAAGAATACTTGAAAACATTTAACCGTGTGCAAAGTATTTGTTTTTAGAATAGTTACTTAAAGCTATAACTGTTTATTAAGGATTGTTATAATGGAAAAGAAAAAGGAAAAAACGACCAAATCGACGAAAATAAAAAGCTCACAATACCACGACCTAACGTGCGCAAGTGAAATGTGCACGTTGTATGAATGATCATTAATAACGAATTTTACGAACATATTTGAAAGTAAATACTGTGACGGTGCCTAAAGATATTTATCCCAGGACGGGAGTTTATTTTTCACACGTGTGAAGTCGGGGCAGTCTGGCACTTGATCTCTCGCAAAATAAGTTCCAGTTAAGATTCCCTATTTGGGCGTAGGGGAACTGGCAGATAATGTGGGGATTAACTTGGGGCTAGACTGACCGCCGCTGGCAAGGGGTTTCCATTTTCACGTTACACACACCCACCAGACCACTTCGTCTTCCTACCACAAGGATAATGGAAGATATGGGCCTCTAGGTTTAGATATAATATTATTTTTCGTAGTCGACAATTCCAATTTCCCGTGTAATATTTTTAAAGGCTAATAAGACATTTAGCGAGAATGAATTGAGGCGAAAATGAAGCTGAAAAGGAATATGCAAAAGAAGGCAATTTGATCGGCAGACAACACAATGAATAAATTTCGACACGAGAGGAGATATAAAATATAACAAGGTTTTTAATACGTGCTGACACAGACAAATATCAAGGTGCCGGCTATATTACCTGCGGATAATACCAAATACAAATGTCTTTCTTTCTTCCTTTTTCCTTTCTTTCTTCTTTCTTTAAATTGAGAGAGAAAGAGAACATACAATTGCAATACGTAGGAAGGGTGGAGGGAGAAAACGGCTTTAAGGTTTACTTAGCTTTTCGACGGGTTTCTTCTGAGAGTATTTTTTCTTTTACGGGCTAGCGGGATTCTGTACAGCTTGGCTTGAAGGCACTTTATCTTCTTGTCCAATATTATTTCCGCTTTTCCTCAGAGTTTCGGCGACAGTTTCAATACATCTGGTCACTCCAACTGCTGTCCTGAAACCCGGCTCTGCTTCTTCGCCCGGAGTTGTGGCGACAGTTTCAACACCTCTCGTCACACCAACTGCTGTCCTAACAAGTGCATTCTTCATTCCTATTTCCGCTGGCGAAAAGGGTGCTTCTAGCTTTAGGGTTCTGGCCAATCATTTAGCCTCTTTCTTCTTCCTTCACCCTGTCAGGCGATTCATTCGGACTACTATATGTCCCCTTCTCTATCCACCCGGGTGAGGTTATGGGGTACAGATAGCTTGACCTACATTCTTTACTTCCTCCTTTTAACAGTCAGTCTTTGAGGCTTGTTAATTCAAACACAGAAGGGTAGGGGAAACTTCATATTTCTCTCCTCTCAGTGGGAGACCACGTGACAATACACTTAACATCTTTAGGGACTTTTGCCCTGTTTGTCTTCATTCCTTGTCTGGTGGAAAAAGCTCCTAATAGCGCCAGGGGTGGAAGTACCACCATCGCCACATAAACTGTGTCATCACTCCTAGTTGGTGGCTAATGAGAACAGGGCATCGCACGTGTTCTCACACGTTGTATGATAAGATTAAAAATAATAATTAGTTACTTGAAACTAAATAAATGCTTGCAGACGATTGGTGTTAGGAATACTTGGAACCTGATTGTTGCAAACAAATCATTACAATTAGAATTATTAATGTTGGATTGGAATACTTGAAACCATATAACTGTATACAAACTAATAGTTACACTGGGCAACACAATTTTCGTTTGGCTTCTGAATCCTAAACTGACCCATCAATATTTGAAGCTAGAGGATACCTTCGCTTGGTCTCAAAAACTATAAGAATATCGCATCTAACAAATTTGTACATATTCTATAGAATGTTTTTAAAATTTACATACAATGGAAAATAAGAAAACATTGATTGACTGTAATGTTTGTACAAATTGATGTTGCTCATACAAATGATATTGTTACTGTAAATCAAATTGTGTGCAAGTAGATAAGGAAAAAAAATTACACTGATAGTTTTCCCTTGTGTTCAGTTTGTGGACAATTTCCCTTTATGTTCCAACAATAGTCAGCCATCGTATTTACACCCCATCAACCATGATACTATTTCTCCATGACCTTCAAATTTTGCTGGATTTGTTCGCCTTGCTCATTGCTGACCTTGCCAAAGTTTACCGGGAATTTAACAATTTGGTTATGCAGAAAATGCTCATGGTACGATGGAAAGTTTTGTAGCCTTCAAATAGTTTCTGTATGAAACAACCTACACGCCAGTTTTGTTTGTTTTGGCCGTTCGTCTAATCGTCTAGCGGTGTGGACTCCGTTAATTTTCACAGCCGGCCGAGTAGGCATTTCACAAGTTGTACAAAAGATAAAATAATAACCAGATGGTGGAAGGAAGAAAAGACAAACGCAGATTCAGAACTGCAAAACGCATTTTGTGTGTATTTGTTATGGCTAACGCGAGAACTCAGCGAAAATCCTAAACAGCTACTAAAAATGCTGACTCATTTGATCATCATCTTCACTGCTCCGTCCTCCAACTATTCTGGACCCACGTCTTAGAGTCGACTGAACAGCCCCGCATCTTGGGCTTGAATGTCTGACTCTCTGCTTCGTAGTCTCACTCCTGACTGACTAACGTCCTTCGTCTTTTCTTCCGGTCTCGCAGGTTCACGCAGACACAACTCTTTGTATGGTCTTCGCACGAAAATAAACAAAGGGCTCCCTCTAGACACTCTGATGCCGGTCAAAAATGCCGAAGATAAAATCCCTTCTTTGGCCACCCATCCACGAACATACACAGAGACCCACACACACATACATCCATTAATGCTCATTATCATGTCACATCTGTACTATTTCAGTATACTTTTTTCTTGCTCTGTATTTCAAAGAAAATTCTTGACAAGGTCTTTGAATGATAAACAAGCATTCTTTTCCAGCTCAAATATTTCGATGAAATGTTCATCGTTGATGGGCTGCTGAATCTGTGACCCATCAAACAAATCTGGTTTTATGTTGTTTTGTTTAATTGACAGACTAAGAAATGCCAAAATGAGGTACTCGAAAGAATCACCATCAGTTGCCAATACTTTTAAGAATTGTTTCATGAGACATAGTTTCATGTGTAGAAGTGGGAATATAATTTTTCTTTCTGTGAACAAGTGATTCATGTAGATTTTTGGGATCACCGGGTTTGACGTCAGATCATGGGGGCCAATTCCTCTCCACCCATGCTTTTCTTGAGCTCTGTGACTCGATATTCACTGAAAGCTGGGATACTTGGTGTATCCGCGTTGCTGACCAAGAAGGAATCATACTATTTTAAAGTTAGCATAGATGATTCGATTGTTTGGTTTGGTTTTATGGCATATCAACCATTGCTGGTTATTTAAAGCCAAATCCTGTTTTTACATATATATTAAATGTATGATTTGTTAAAATATTTTGTAGATCCACACAGTTAAATGATGAAACAGTTCTGTTTCGAACAATTCAATTTAGCATGTCCACAAAGTTAAATCGTTTCAAATATTGCTATGTACCACGAACAATTCAATTAAACATCAGTCGTTTGTTTACACACAGTTAAATGATCAAACAGTTCTATTTTACATAAGTCATTTTTTTGCAAACAGTTCTATTTGACCCAATCCGAGCCAGCGTTGACCTGGGAGCAATAGCAATGAAGGGGTACTCTGTATTCCTCAAAGCTGAAGTCTATCAGATTGTTTAATGTCATATCAGGACACTCGTTGAGGGGAGTCTAACCCCTCTGCAGAGATGCTGTCGGTGCATTCTACAATCCCAGCCAACTGAGCTGGATCTGATTGTGTTTGTGATATTGCAATAACTCAATGACCATATGTCTATATTTTTCGCGAAAAGAAATGGAATGTCCTGTTAGGACTTTACCATACAAATTACCTTTGTGAAGGAGGACACGCTTTAATTCCACTTTGATCAATCGATGAATAGTTGCCATTTAATTAACTTGTAAATCGAAATTCCTAATTCCCCCCCCACTAAACCCTGTATGTAACGGCAATTCATAAACTTACTGTCACTTCGAAAATACTGCAAAAATCCGCTTTCTCTGGATCGAAAGTAGGATACCGTCACTCCTTTTTTAAGCAAATTTTTCTCATTCAGTCTTGATACTGGGAGTTCTGAAACCTTTTTGGTCCTCTTAAGTCTTAAACCAACTCATGCTGATCAAATCTCTAATAAGCTAAGTTTTGTAGAGTAGCTGGAACCCCTTCCGCAAGATTGAGGAGTTAAAAAAACTCTGTAAACAAATAAGTCTAAGATAATTATTTACATTAGTCGGCTTACCAAACTGTATACCGTAGTCTCTCTGGAATAAGTAAAGTTGGCAACCTCAGTCGAGGGTGACCCCGAAGGCTCCATTTTCAATAGCTACTACACATAGGTGTAGAGAGGGCGCTACTCCTTTCCCTGGATTGCTCCTCTTTACCCTTGATACGTACATTATATTGCTGAATGTTAAGCAAGGAGGTATCAAGTCTTTGGTATGACGCGACCTGGGATTGAACACAGGTCTCCCGGACCATTAGCGAACACTCTACCCACGAGGCCAATGAGCCGGAATAAAATATCTCTTATTTTACGTATGTGTCGACCTTACTTATTTCATGACACAATACCAAGTCATTTTCAATTTAATTTCAATCTGCGTCATTGCTATCACAGTTCTTCATTATGATTGAGATCTTCAAGAGAGGGTAATTGAATGAAAACTGACCCTGGGAATTCAGCAGTAAGAGGCACTGGACGTATAGCTGATGGTACACTAGGATAATCGATTTTACATTTGTTTTTCTTGTTATATCTTGAAGTGTTCACTAAGCAAAAGTAACAGTCTGTGCATTGATGTTTTGGCTCTTGCCCAATCATAAGTATACTAGATGACAACTTATCACGTCTTCCCTGGGTCCACATTTGTAAACTCTTGAAGCTCTTAAGGGCTGAAAACCAACTAAGGCACCGACTATTCATTAATTGCGTCTTTGAGGTTGGGATTGAAACTCACTCTGGGTTTCCATGCCTTTTAAAAATCAATCTAAAATGGCCAAATCTAACAAATTTTCATTCCTTATCAATAAAATGATAAAAGAAATCAGCTGGCCATTCCTATTATTTACAGACAAACAATACAAATGTACTTAGACAGAGAGTAAACTGTAGAGAAAAAAAACTTGATGTGATAGAAGAAAACTGACTGCAGTTTTAAAATCAGCATGCCAATTTTTGTTTGTTTGTTATTTAATGGCATATCAACCTTCCCCGGTTATTTAATGCCAAATTCATCCCTTTTTTGTTGTTGTTGGAAGGGCAGTAGTGGTACTATTTTACCCGTAGATAGGAGGATAAGGGGGTTCATACCTTTCCCAAGGTTATTTATCCGAAAATGAATGTAATAGCTCGACTGAAGTTCGAACTCGCGTACTACGATTCTGCAGTCTAGCGCTTTAACCATTACATAACGCCAATTTTTGTCTAATGAGTACAGTGTTCGCCAGTGTTCCAGGAGACCGGGGTTCAATCTCAGGTCGAGTCATACCAAAGACTCAAAAATGGTACTTGATGCCTCCTTGCTTAACACTCGGCAATATAAGGTAAGGATCAAGGGTAAAGTAGAGCAATCCAGAGAATGGAGTCGCGCCATCCCCTACACCATTGTGTAGTAGCTACTGAAAAGGGAGCCGTCGAGTCACTCTCGAGTAAGGTCGCTAACTTTACTTATACGAGTACATCTATTATATAAATCTATATCATAATATATATTTTTATATATGAAAAATCGAATTTAACAAATTATATTAAATTTTTCCTTTGTGAATCATTAATGAATGGAAACAATTACTTGAAAACATGGAATACTTGAAACCATCGGGAGACTCCTTTTAGCATTGTGGCTAACGTTCTGGGCCGCGACATCGTAGTAAGTAAGTTCAAACTTTAATCGTGCTATTACGTTCACTGATGCCCATGGGAAAGGGATGAACCCCTTTAATTCTACGACTATGGGTTAAATAGTATCACTTCTATTCTACAAGGATGGCTTTGGTATTAAATAACCTACAAAGGTTGATATGCTTTTTTTAAAAAAAGCAAACCAAACCACACTTTAAAACATACAACTGTTTGCAAATAAATGACTATTGATAAATAGAAATAACTACTTGAAAACAATTATTTGTATTAGATAAGAATACTTGAAACCAAACAACTGTGTGCAAATTATTTGTATTAGATAGGAATACTTGATACCTTATAACGATGTGCACAAAATCTCAGAAACAGATACACAAAAATGTAAATATGAACGTTCATTGAACACGAATCCCTAACTTGGAGGCTTTAAATAACCAGAGACGGGTTGTCAAGCCATTAAAATCAATCAATTTATCTATAAATCAATCAATCGTTAACAACTATTAGATAGAACAGAGAATAACGTTTAAACGTGATTCTGATTACGTTATGAGACAGAGATAGACATGAGAGTTAATCGTCTTCGACTGTACACGAACCTTTTTCTTATTTTTTAAAATGAACCTACCCGCCTTACTGTCACCGAGTATTTCTATTTATAGCATTTTAATGTCGTCTGATAGTATCATAACACGATGATAATCACAGTAATAATGAAATAACTCTTAGCGGATTTCATTGTTCCTGTTGTCATTCATACATCCCACATAGGGGTCTTTTGTGCCTTTTGCTGTGCTATTTTTAAGTCAGTCAACGGGAAGAAGAAGAAGGAGAGAGAGAGAGAGAGAGAGAGAGAGAGAGAGGGGGAATATATCGATAGAACAAAGAAAGAAGTCTTGTTTCCGTTTTCTAAATGACTTAATAATTATGTGAGCATAAAGAAAAGGATTCTCGAATGTTGTTGTCTATGTTCATGGGGGTTAGTGGGGAAGACGAAGATAACTTCGTCTGTTCAGGTGTGTACTTAGGTATATAAAAATCGGTTAAAAACGTTCCCCCATATTTCAACCTTAGAGTAGATGGAAATTTAATAAGCTTTGCTTAGTCAGACACACTGACTTCAGATTGTTTACAGGTATCTACTATTCCGTCACCCGTCTAAGTATTATGCTGGCTCATCGCTGCTTAACTTCTGTGATTAACCGTGACTAGATCGTAAGAAATACATTCTAATCTTATCGAATTGAAAAGATATAGACATATGCTAATTTTGTTTTTGATATGAACTCTTTCGCATAAAACCAACAAACCAACGAGGAATCTCTATAATCATTACTTCACTCTTTTGAGAGTTTTTCGCGCCAGTGTTAGCTGCACCTACCTAGGAAGCAGTGTCTCATCAACCGAAAAAGACATCGACACGCGGCTAACGAAGACATGGACAGCTATCTATAAGCTATCGGTCATATGGAAATCATACCTGACCGATAAAATGAAATGCAGTTTCTTCCAGGCAGCGGTCGTATCGATACTGCTGTGTGAATGCACTACTTGGACGCTAACTAAACGGCTGAAGAAGAAGCTAGACGGCAACTACACAAGAATGTTGCGAGCAATATTAAACAAGTCCTGGCGGCAACACCCCACAAAGCACCAACTATACGGCCACCTGTCTCCCATCACGAAAACTATCCATGTTAGACGAGCCAGGCACACAGGACACTGCTGGAGAAGCAGGGACAAGCTCATAAGTGATGTACTCCTATGGACCCCCACATATGCCCGGGCAAAAGCAGGACAACCAGTTCGAACATACATCCATATATGAGGATACGGGATGTAGCCCTGAAGACCTGCCAGAGGCGATGAACGACGGGGAGAAGTGGCGAGAGAGGATCAGGGATATCCGTGCTAGCGGCATGACATGATGATGATGAGGATGATGTTAGCTGATAGTTTCTCTTGGAGCTTGAGTGACAGTCTCCCCAAGTCTCCAGAACTCTCCTCAGTATTCTGGCCGATCTTAATAATGCTATCATTTGGATGGTCTCCACTCTTCTTTGGTGACTGCATTATTATTAATATTATTCACTCATTAGAGCTTTTCACGTCAGCGTTAGCCGATGGTTTTTCACTGGAGTCTGAGTGACAGCAAGTCTCCTCAAGTCTCCAGGACTCTTCTTAGTATTCTGGCCGTTCTCAATAATGCTGTTGTTTGGATGGTCTCTACTCGTCCGCCAACTTCCAAGTCCTCTAGTCCCTTTAGTAATCCTTTAGTTACTGTTCCAAACGCACCAATTACAATTGGTATAATTGTCACCTGCATGTTCCACAGTTTTTTCAATTCCCTAACAAGGTCGAGGTACTTATCCTTCTTTTCACATTCTTTCAGTTTTATTCTGTGGTCAGCCGGGACAGCAAAGTCGACTATTTTGCAAGTTCTCTTTTTTTTTTTTTTTTTTTTTTTTTGATTATTATTAAGTCTGGTCTTCTGGCCGGGATTAGGTGATCCGTTTGTATGTTAAAGTCCCATAGGAGTTTATGCGTGGCATTCTCCAGGACAGGTGCTGGGTTGTGCATATACCATTTGATAGTATGGAGTACTTTTTAAAAATTGTTCGCAATCCTGAACAAAAAAATGAGTATATATAATTTATTACTAGCAATTTATCTACCTTGAATTTTGTAAGAATTCTGCTGAAAAAAGAAAAGTTAAGTTTCCTTCACACCCTATCTGTCTTCTTTAGAAGAGCCAAAGACGGTAGACCTTGGGACTTGGTGGCGCTGATCGAAAGATGATTGATATTTTGGCTCATTTGCTTTTTCTCTGATTGCAGTTTTCACTGTTAACGAATTGTCTAAGTGATAGCGCCTGGCATGGTATAATGCTAAGAAAACTATTAGCTAGGACTGTTCTAAGCTAAGCTGAGGAAATTATCACTCCATTGGTCAAGGATTGATAATTGAATATTTCCCATGCAATCATCTTATATAGTGAAATTTAGTTGAATGGCCGTTGTAAATATTAGCCCTTCCTTCGAAGATTATTGTTGAACGATTCCGGAAGAGTTAGTGACATCTCTGTCTGTCCTTTGACATTTCAAGAACACATTTATGTAAATAGTCATCTATTTTGTATTTATCTGCGTCTCTTCCTTGTGCTTACCATTGTGCTGCGTTGTTTATCTTAATCAAAACGCTTAAGTAAAATGTGATTTTAGTTTTTAGAGTAATTGCTGAATGTAAAACGGCATTAGTCTTTTTAATTTTACTTTGTTTTGTATTTAAAAAGTGAAATTTAAAAAAAAAAAACAATTTTCAGATTTTGGACTTACGACAGTCGACGATAACATTCTAATGTAAAATAAGTAAAAATGAAACACTTTTTAAAGCCAATTGGTAAGTAAAAATAATTAGAATTCAGGTTCATTTTTTTCGATTTTAAACAGACTTACTTTGCAATATTTAACTTTGCTTGTTTAGTAATTTTGATTAGAATGAATTGAATTTTATGTTGTTGTTTTATACTTATCGTATATGCTCGTGTATAAGTCGATTTTTGGTTTATGGCTACGAAACCATTAATTTTCTAAAGCGCATATCTGACTTCTTTTTCTTATTCCATTCACTTGTCTTTTGCCTGTCGAAGCTGCAAGAGAATTTAGAACGGAAGGAAAGAAACAAGGATACCTTTAAAGTCAAACTTTATTTTGGGGGTTACAACCATTCTGTGTTGCGGAATGTTTTCCTGAAACAGTAGAAATAGTCGCTTTTCCCAGATAAGCCGTTGAAATATATTACCGAGTCATTTTCGATGAGTTATAAGTTTGAAATTCATCGTATGTCTCGTAGGTGTGTTCAGTATAGGCTGCTGCTAGCAGGAAAGGCAACCTGCCGCTAAACCGTGACTCAGTAGACACGTGCTCTTCCCACCAGCAGTAGAGAGAAACAGTAGAAGTGATAACAGCTTTCTGAAGAATAATTTCTCTTTGTTGCCAAAAAGCCTCTCTTTTTAGGCATGCACCAATTTCGTTTTCTGTCAGGGAGCTCACGGGAAACTGCTACTTTTTAAAAATGTGTTTATTTTCTTTCTTTCGTTTTTTTTTTTAATGTCCTACAGCTTTTTAAAGTTGCTCCTACTTCCCATTAGGTTGGATTTTTAACATTACAAAATCATCTCTTGTATATTGACGTGATCCAACTTTTTGCCTAAAAATTAAGTCTTCAAAATTCCACCTAAAAACGGTTTTCTCCTGCTGCTTGTCACGTGATCGCCAAATGAGACTCTATTGCATAGTGTTTTGATTTGACTTGAACGTGAACACATGCGTAATGACGAAGGAAGTCTTTATTTTATACATGTGTTTTTCTACAGAATACCCTTCATTCAATGCACTTAATTTAGTTGTAAAATTGAATACAGTGGGGAAAAAAAACTAAACAAAAACACAGCTAAAACTTACGAGCCAGGTTACAAATTTGCCCAGTCGCAAGGGCTGTAGAATTCGCCGATTGCACATTTGCAGAGGAGTAAGATTCCCCCAACGAGTGTCCTGATATGACACTAAACAATCTGACGGTGAGGTTCTAGTGATGCTGAAGTTTGGGGAATGTGGAGCACCCCTTCATCATATTTACCAACCCCTCCGCTCGGGCAGGATATGACACAAGGTCAATTTTTAAGCGGAGTTTAACAGGTTTGAATTCAGAGTTTTTCCTTCTCCTAGACTAGTTGCCTCACCAAAGCTGAAGAACCTAATCTGTCCTACTATTTACCCTGAGCTGGAGGAAGAATAATTGGATTCATACCTTTCCCAAGGGTATTAGTACTATATGAAATGCAATCAGTCTCGTCCAGGATTTGAACTCGTGTCGTCGTGTCCAATTCCTAACCATTACACCACGGGCACCCCTTCACTGCCATCGCTCCTAGGTACACTCTGGCCCAGAGTGGTAGTACCTGATAGGGTTTTATCTATAGGCCAAATAAAACTGTTTGACATTTAAACTGAGTTCAAACAAATGACTTATGCTAAATTGAATTATATCAAATAGAACTGTTTGATCATTTAACTGTGAGTTAACAAATGACTTACGTTTAATTCATTTGTTAGCAATATACAGCGGTATTTGTCTTCCGCCCCACCAACCAGACGAGTATGGCACAAGGCCTTTTTAAGGTGGGTCCTGGCATAGAGCCGTACCCCACACGCGGCCAGCATTCCCAAAAATGCCTCGGACTCCGTCGGCATTCCCTTTAAAGGGGCGCCAGGCGTTAATCCTAACCCCTCCGAAGAGGGTTAAAGCCTGGGATTATGGCCCCCTGAGGCTCGAGGTATGTCCAGTGACGAGACCCACCCGACCAGATCTGTGCTGCTAATATCACGGCCGGCCGAAGTGTGTCCCATCAACCGGAATCACGAGCTACGAGTTAACGTTGCTAGCGATATATAGCAATACTTGGAACCATTTAACTTTGTTGACTTATGCTAAACTGAATTGTTAGAAATAGAGCTATTTGATCATTTAACGGTGTGTATCTACAAAATGTGTTAACAAATCATAAAGTTGATAACAGGATTTGGCGTCAAATAATCAACAATAGTTGATATGCCATAAAACCAAACCAAACCTATATTTCTATAATGAGTCATTTTTATAATCATTATTATTCTCTAATTACTATATTCATCATGGTTGCTATACTGGCAACGTTTTGGCTACTTGTACTTTTAATCCTAGTTGACTACGACCTGGTTGTTGCGTGTTCAATCCCTGGTCTAGGTTTCAATAGCGGTGAAAAGGGCAGAAAATTGCTGATGTGAGTACCCTCATGGCATAGACAGTGGAGTGAGAGCAATCTCCTTTTCTCCGTGATTCAAATAAAGGGTTAAGTTTTGAATTTTCGGAAGGTTACCAAATATGACGAAAGGCACCGGAAGGTCAGAGAATACTACGGCTGAAAAGTTATGGGTATAACAGTAAGTCATCATCATCATGTCATACCGCCAGCACGGATAGCCCTGACCTTCTCTCGCCACTTTTCCCTATCGTTCATCGCCTCTGGCAGGTCTTCTGGGCTACATCCCGTATTCTTACACGGCTGCTGTATGTATGTTCTAGCTGGTCGTCCTGCTTTAGTTCGGCCATATGTGGGGGTCCATAGGAGTACATCACTTATGAGCTCGTCCCTTCTTCTCCAGCAGTGACCTGCGTGCCTGGCTCGTCTAACTTGGATAGTTTTCGTGATGGGAGGCAGGTGGCCGTATAGTTGGTGCCTTGTGGGGTGTTGCCGCCATGACTTGTTTAATATTGTCTACCAGGGTGCAGAAAATAACTGGTAAATCAGTTATGCTTTGTAATTTGATGTTCAGTTAATCTATTTGGGAGTGAATGGAAATTAAATTTGCATTCAAGGGTGGCTTCTAGTAAAAAGGAGGTGATCCTCGTTGGCGTAATGGTTAAAGCGATGGACTGCGGAATCGTAATAAGTGAGTTCGATCTCCAGTCGCGCTGTTACGTTCACTTTCGGGCAAATACCCTTGGGAAAGTTATGAGGCCCTTTATCCTCCCAGCTATGGGTTAAATAGTGCCACCACTGTTCTTCTAGCAGGATGGATTTGCCATTAAATAACTTACAAAGGTTGATATGCCATTAAAAACAAAGAAACTAAACCAACTGGTAAAAAGTTTTAGAAGCCCTCTTCTAGACCGACCGTTCTGCAAGGTTTGATGAGCACAGTTTGCTCAACTATTTTATCCATCACTGGAGCGCGAGGAGAAGAAATGGACACGTGTCTTTCAAGGGCATTAGCATGAAGTGAATAATTGCTTAACTGTGTTTTAGAAAAAAAATCATGCTTTTTACTTGAAAAATACATTTGTATACAGTAGGTATCTTTTATTTCCCAACTTCATTCAAATATTACGTAGGAGGTAGGACTTTTGTTTTTTTAAACTATAGGTGGTGACAGCTCAGTCGGCTGAGGCTGTAGAATACACCGACTGCATCTTTACTGAGGGGTTAGACCTCCGTATCCAATGAGTGCCCTGGTTATGACACAAAATGATCTGATGGTAAGGCTCCAGTCTTGGAACTTTAGGGAATATGTAGTACCCCTTAACTGCCATTGCTCGCAGGTCCACTCTGACCCGGAGTGGTAGCACTTGATAGGCCCTATCTATGGGACGAATAGAACTGCTTGACATTTAACTGTGTGCAAACTAATGACTTATGCTAAATTGAACATTGGTTGATATGTCATATCAACCAAACGATCAACTCGTTCACTTTTAGACTAATGTCCTTGGTAAAGGTATGAAAGCCTCCAATCCCGCAGCTATCAGTTAAATTTTACTGCTATTGTTTTTCTACAAGGATGTTTTTGGGAATTGAATAACCCACGAAAATTGATATGTCATTAAATAAATAAACCAAACCGAACCCTTAATGGATTACAATTACTAAAACCTTAAAATCTTCTCGAAGTCTAATAAGTCTGTATACAAAATTTGGCCGTCGACAGGAGACAGATAAGCACCTTCCAGTTATTAATATAGAGATACACGTAAAAGAGTGTGTAGAGTGTTTTGCCTTGTAAAACAATCAGTATAATTTACCACTGGACTCTTGTTTGCTTTTATTGTTCGTGCAACGTTTCGACCAGTACATTTTTCGGCCTTCTTCAGATGTATTAAAAGATTCTCTAGTCCTAACGTGTCCTGAACATAATCTGGTGATGAGGCTCCATTTCTGGAGTACTGGGGATGGTCAAGTACCTCTTTTTGTCATTACTCCCAGGTTCATCCTGACCCAGAGTAGTCGCACCTATTAGAGTCCCATCTATGGATCCAATCGATCTGTTTGAAAATTATTAGCATTAGATAGGGATACTTGAACCTATACAACTGTGTACAAGTTATCTGTATTAAGAACTGTTACTTGAAACTATAATTCTTTACTAAGGATTATTATCATTATTAGTTACTTAAAACCATATAATTGTTTAAAAATTATTAGTGTTTGGAATACTTGAAACCATATAACTGTTTTCAAAGAAATAGTTTAAAATAATTACTTTAAATCACACAACTGTGTGCAAATTAATTGTCATCATCATCATCATGTCGTGCCACAGGCACGGATATTCTTGACTCTCTCTCGCCACTACTCCCTATCGTTCATCGCCTTTGGCAGGTCTTCAGGCCTACATCCAGTATCCTCACATAGCTGCTGAATGTATGTTCGAGCTGGTCGTCTTGCTTTTGCCTGGCCATATGTGGGGGTCCATAGGAGTACATCACTTATGAGCTCGTCCCTGCTTCTTCAGCAGTGACCTGCATGTCTGGTTCGTCTAGCTTGGATAGTTTTCATGATGGGAGACAGGTGGCCGTATAGTTGGTGCCTTGTGGGGTGTTGCCTCCAGGACTTGTTCAATATTGCTCGCAACATTCTTGTGTAGTTGCCGTCTAGCTTCTTCTCCAGCCGTTTAGTTAGCGTCCAAGTAGTGCATCCATACAGCAGTATCGATACGACCGCTGCTCGGAAGAAACTGCGTTGCCTTTTATCGGTCAGGTCTGATTTCCATATGACCGATAGCATATCGATAGCTGTCCATACCTTCGTTAGCCGCGTGTCGATGTCTTTTTCAGTTGATGATACGCTGCTTCCTAGGTTGGTGAATTTTTCTACTAGTTTAGGAGGGGTTCCTCTAGTGTGGTGATGTCGCCTGTTTGATTATAGCACATATATTCCGTTTTATGTGCATTGACATGGAGGCCAATGCCTGCGGCGGCTCGTTCCGAACTATGCAGTAGTGTTTCGGCTTGGTTGGGTGTATTTGCCAGTATCGCTATGTCATCGGCGTAGTCGGCGTCGTACTTAATATTATATAGCTGTTTGCAAAGAACACTTGAGAAACAACACAAGCATACGTACAATGTATATGATTCCGAAACTTTTGTTATCAAAGAAGCCTAAACGGGTTGACATGCCGTTTAAATCAATCAAAGAATTATAATATCTAATTATTGTTTTTTAAGTTCGATTCTGATAGTGTGCCTTGTATTTTTGGCCTTGTGCTTAGCTAGGCTTTGTAAATTACATTGAGAAAGAAACGTTATTCCTCTATCATTGAAATGATGGTTAGAAATTATGTATTTTGTATGATTGCTACGAGTGTTTTGTTTTTATGTGATTTAAATTATTTTTAACTTTTAGACTATTGGCTCTGAATTTGTATGATGTGTGTTTCGTTTTCGTTTTTTTTTAACTCAGTTTTTTGGTGTTTATCAAATGACATTCTGAGCAAACGTTTATTTCAAATTTATATAAGTTGGTAAAATTACGTAAATTTAAATAAACGTTGGAGAATGGGTGTGTGTGTGTGTGTGTGTGTGTGTGTGTGTGTATGTGTGTTTTCAAAATAAACATTTTACCAGGTGTCGAGTTCTGAATGGCTCATACACTGCATGACAATTGTTTATTTAGTTTAATTCGTGGCTGAGGTCAGTTAAAAATGCGGCTATGGAATAAAATTTTTTCCTAACGTAACTTTATAAACCAACTTTGTCACTGGTCTGTATATCATGGAAAAAAAAAACTTGCCAGCTTTTAAAACATTTAGGTTAAAAAGAAAACAAGATTCAAAGCAACAACAAGAACATACTGGCAAAATAGGCTATCAGTATTTTATCAATAAAAAAATACGCTGGTGTATCCCTTTGGGACGGTGAAGACCGCCCCTAAGGCTCCAGTTCTGGAGATGTGGGAATGTGGAGTACCCCTTCATTCCAATTACTCCTTGGTCTACTCTGACCCAGAGTGGTAGTACCTGTTACAGTCCCATCTATGGGACAAATAAATTTGTTTGAGAATTATTCGTATTAGGTAGGAATACTTTATACCATATAACTGTGTGCAAGTTAGTTGTATTAAGAATTGTCATTTGAAGCTATAATTGTTCACTAAGGATTATTATCATTATTACTTTCTTGAAACCATACAATAGTTTGCAAACAAATGACTATTATTAAGTAGAAATGATTACTGGAAACCATATAATTATTAGTTTTACATAGGAAATACTTGATAGAATAATTGAACGAAAAGTTAGCCGTATTGAATAATTCAGTTTTGTACCTATCTTTTTTTTTTTGTTTGTTTATTTTTTAAGATTAAAATTAATCTGGTTTTATAATAGAATGTAGTGGGTTGAGTGTTCTCTATTGGCCCGGAAGATCGGGGTTCATTCCCAGGTGGAGTAATACCAGAGACTCAAAAAATGGTACTTGATGTCTCTTTGCTTTACACTTAACCCTAGATTCCTGCCTTATAATGTTAAGTGGAGCAATACAGGGAAAGTAGTTGCACCCTCCACTACACCACGGTGTAGTCACTATTGAAAAGGGAGCCTTCAGGTCGCCCTCAACTCCAGTCACCAACTTTACTTACTTTATGCTATTTACCGCACGCACGCTCGGGCAGGATATGACACAAGGTCAATTTTTAAGCGGAGTTTAAGAGATTTTAATTCAGAGTATTGCCTCACTTGCTGAAGAACCTAGTCTGCCCTACTATTTACCCATAGCTGGAGAGAGAATAATCGGATTCATACCTTTCCCAAGGGTATTAGTGCTATGTGAAATGCAATCAGTCTCGTCCTGGATTTGAACTCGTATCGCCGTGTCCATTTCCTCTGACGATAACCATTACACCACGGGCAACTCCCAACTTTACTTACTTTATTATCATACTAGAATATTCCTAATTTTGCTTCCGCACCCTGTAGATAGTTATATAACAAATATTCCTATATGTAAAAAATTCTTAAACAACTACACAAAAAATTTAAATACAAATGATCTATGAATGCAATGCACTAACCTCTAGGCATAACATATCTTTAGACGAGTTGGCCTGCCTTTAAAATCAATATAGAGCACACGTGAACCTGTTGTGACAGTGGTCCATGAAGACTGAGACTTCGAAAGAAGTGAAGGATTCTAATCAATTATTATTTAATTGTTATCTTTACTATATAGAAAACTTGAGTGATTAAAAAAGAATAAATTACATTCGGCAGTAAAAAAGAATCTAATTTTTTAAATTGTACAGGAAACTATTTTAAATGAATTGGTAAAAAAATCTCTATGATGTAGCATTTTTTTTTTTTTTTTTTGCTACGTTATGATTGCAAACATAATAGGAATTTTAGTTATGAAAAATTTGTTTATAATACTTTAAATAATTTAATTATTATTTTTTCTTTTCTTGGAGAGGTTTTTTGTTATTGAGAAACCTAATTGTAAAACTTTTTCTAGCTTGTGTGTGTGTGTGTCCGGAGAAAATGAGTGTGGAATTATTCAAATTGAGAGTCTATAAGAGGATTCGTATGATTCTCCAGGAGTACTATATATATATATATAGTAGGAGGTGCTCGTAGTGTAGTGGTTATCGTCCTAGGAAATGGACACGAGTTCAAATCCTGGAAGAGACTGTGTTTCACATAGCACTAATACCCTTGGGAAAGGTATGTATCCAATTATTCTCCCTCCAGCTATGGGTAAATAGTAGGGCAGACTAGGTTCTTCAGCCTTGGTGAGGCAACTAGTCTAGGAGAATGAAAACTCTGAATTCAAACCTGTTAAACTCCGCTTAAAAAATTGACCTTGAGCGGAGGGGTTGGTAAATATGTGTGTGTGTGTGTATATATATATATACACACACGCACACTTATCCTTACACCCCCCCACACACATATATACCTCTCTCTTTCTCTCACTCTTTCGGCATATATATATATATCCAAAGAAGATGAGTTGGGAATGATTCTATTTGAGAATATGAGAGGATACTTATAAATCTCCAGGAGTGCTCAATATATGATAATTAATATATAAATTTATAAATTGCTGCTGGAGAAGCAGGGACAAGCTCATAAGGGATGTTCTCCTATGGACTCCCTCACATGGCCGTGCAAAAGCTCGAACCTACATACAGCAGCTCTGTGACGATACGGGATGTAGCCCTGAGGACCTTCCAGAAGCGATGAACGATAGGGAGGAGTGGCGAGAGAGGGTCAGAGATATCCGTGCTGGTGGCACGACAAGATGATGATGATGATGATGCGTAATAAAAAAAAACTAAGCATAAGTAAAGAAAGGTAATAAGGTTTAACACCCCTTTCTGTAAACTTTCGGGAGGTCCTCGGACGCTCTCAGGAACCTATGTATGGCACTAGACCTTGGTGTCTAGTTCAAGCCATAACCCGGCATACGTGCCCGGACCCGCATTTGGGTTCGTGAAACATTGCACCAAGTGAGCCGATGAGCAGCACAGACCAGCAGGGTTCGAGTCTCGACTCGTTCCCGACCTTCCCTCCCCCTTATCCCCACTTTAATCGGCCTTCGGGCTTTGGACCTTGTGTCAAGTCCTGTCTGGTGGGAGGCAGCGACAAATAGTCCTTTCTGTAAACTTTCTTCTGTTAATATAGGCAAGTACTTCCTTTAGTTAATCGATTAGCATTTCAACAAACACAACCTATTGAATAAAATTTTTAAAGGAACACACTAAAAATTAGTTACAAATAATATATCTAAAATAATCATGACAGTTTAATAGACTATAGAAAAAGTGCTCAACCTAGCAAACATTTTCCCCCTGGAAAGAGGAAGAAGGAGAGTTTATATTGGAATCTCAGCTGGAAATTGGAAACAAAGGTCTACAATTATAGACACTCTTTTTCCAACCCTTTACTCAGAAACCAAAAAGCCTTATATAGGTGGTTTTTGAGTTTGAGAGATAGGAGCCTAAATCTATTAATTACGTCGAGATTTATTAAGAAATCTTCTACTTCTTGAAGCTTCGACTGTTTTGCCTGGAGGAAAAAATAAGCATCATTTTACATAAATTTACTAGCCAACTATTGATTAAACGTAAGGAACTAATTTTTATATGCCGCCATAAAAATTGATTTAAACTTATATAAAAAAGGGTTAATAATAGAAAAATTGATAGCAATTGTAGGATAAGATTAATGGTATCAGTAATACTATTGATATTACTGATAACCTAATAACGGCAACAACAATGATGATGATAATAAATTAGCAATAACTGTAATAATAGTTAAATTTTTTTAGTAATATAATTATTGATGATAAATAATTATTGTAATGATATTAATGATTTTAACGGTAATTAAAATGGCAGTATTTGGAATAAAAAATATATAAAAATATTAAGAAATTAAAGACTAAATTTTAATCGTAGAAGAAAATCAAATAAAACATATACATAACTAAACAAGATAAGTTTGATATTAGTCACGTTTAAATGAATAGTTTTTTTTTTTTCGTAAAATAAAATAGGTTTAGTTATTGACAAGATTTTAGTTGCTGAAGGTTTTGTGTGAGGAGTGTTGAATTTTTTAATTTTTATTTTTATTTTATTCATAACAATACATAACACCCGGCTATAACAGAACATCCGGTTTTGACACCAACTCCTGGCCCATATCTTTTTGCTCCCCCACTCTTTATTTTTTTTAAACGAGTAAGAATCTATTGAAAAATTATTTTTATAATTTTCAATAGAATTTTTTTCTCTCGAATTTGTGATGTCTATCTGAAGAGGTTGGCTAGCTGAAATAAATTTATTATAGTCAATGACGGTTTGTTGAGGTTTTTTTTCCAATTGCACACACACACCTATTTATCTATCTTCGGCCTTTTGGCCGGGCCGTCTGGCATTCGTGCCGGATGGGTGATCGAAACCAAGAGCAGACTCGGGGCCGAATAGGCCCCCAGCTTCGGCTGGGCAACCTTCGGGTGGGCGAGCTGCTTTCTCAGATCCGTTTTGCACGCTTTGTATAGCACTAGACCTCACGGTCTAGTTTAAGCTATATGCAGGCATACGTGCCCGGACCTAGATTTAGGTCCGTGAAACGGCTTGACTCATTAGATCCACATTGCACTTAGTGGGTCAATGACTAGCAGGGTTCGAGTCTCGGCTCGTTCCCGACCTTCCCCTCCCCTTTATCCCCACTTTAATCGGCCTTCGGGCTTTTGACCTTGTGTCAAGTCGTGTCTGGTGGGAGGCAACGACAAATAACTATCTATCTATCTATATAAAGAGTCGCATCTGTATTGGTATGTACGTGTCGATTTATAACTAAGAAACGAGATATCATTGAGCGTTAAAATCGCGCCCTTATTTTTTAATATTGCTATAATAAGGTAAACTGCCAAATTTAGTTTTTGATTTTTACTGATCAAATGATATAATTCTATAATTAAAAATCAATCGATTTGTTCAACTCTTCTTCGAAGTTCTTCATTAGTAAGTACAAAAAAAGTGGGGTTGGGTGCCTTTAGTTTTTTCTTTAGACCCGCTATATCACACGGATACCATCGGCGAAACTTGAATTTAATGCTTTTTCGAAAAATTATTATTTTATACAGTGTAACCCGGATATAAGAGAGTTGTCGGGACCGGAGAAGAAGTATCTTATATCCGTATTTGGTCTATTTTGTTTCGGTAACACGGGCTCTAATTTGGAACCAGAGACATTCTCTCTTATATCGGTTACACTGTAATTTAGTACAAATTGTAAAAAAATAAAAATTCTTGATTTTTTTTTTTTGTTGAAAATTAACCTAGTAGTACGATTATCAAAATACAATTTTAAATCTGAATACCCAAAATTGTTATATGAAAAAATTTACATTTTTATTTCTCTTCTATGCATTGCACCGATCTATGTTTCATTTTTAGAGGGTAAAAATGAAAAAAAGTAGCAAAAATTAAACGAAAGCATTGTTAATCAATAACTCAATAACTGATTTTTAAACGGATACTTTACAAATTTCTGAGAACAAAATGTATTTTTTGTCTGTGTGATTTAAAAACTGGTACTGTTTTTGAATAAACGAATACTTTTCATTTGAATTAATAGTGTAACCCGGATATAAGAGACTAATCAGGCTCCGACAACACTCTTATATCAGGGTTACACTGTACATGAAATTTTCCACCTAAAAATAATGATACATTTTAAATTCTTTCCTTATTTTTATGGTTACATTTTTTTTATAGGGTAAAAAAGAAAATGAATGAAACTAATACATTTTTTATCACTTTAACTCAATAGGCAGTTAAGAACTGAATTTAAATTTCACATTTTTTAAGAAAGTCTTTATAAAAACAGAATTATGTTTTAAACCACTCACGAGTTTAGGGTTCCATTTTTTAAATAAAATTTTAAATGTAAACAAAAAATTTGCTTAAATAAAAGAATATTGTTATCGGTGAATTTTTAGATATTTTTTCATCGTTAAATTTTTAGAGGGTAAATAAACATTTGAATTTATTTTATGCCGCTTTTACGAAAATGTTTTTTTTTTCTGTAACTAATTGTAAAAAATAAAAATTCATTGGTGAGTATTAAAAAACAAAACAGAACAAAAAAAAAAAACTAAAGAAAAAGCATGAAAATGAAGGGTTAAATATTTTATATATAATTTTAAATGTAAACGAAGAAGAATAAAAAAAAAGGAATAAATAAATAAAGGAATAAAAGTACTTTTTAACTGAATTAATAGGCGAAATCTTTCAACTACAAATAAGGACACATTTTTTAAAAATTCTTTGCTTTCTACTCTCTTTCCCCTTTTTATCTCTCATTGGTGTTTATTTTAGTCCGGTCATGGAGCGGATAATTCTGCTCGCCTACACACACACACACACACACATCTTTTAAAGAAGACTATAACTTCTTTTTACATTTTTAAACTAATTTATGACTTTTTTTTTTTTTGCTGTAGTCTGGATAGTCTCGATTCGTCCTCCGATTTCCATCTCTTCGAGTCCTCTTTCTTATTCTTTGGGGACCGTTCCAAGTGTGCCAAACACTATTGGTATCACCGTCACTCTCTTGTTCTACAGCTTTTTCAGTTTTCTGGCCAGGTCTAAGTACTTGTCACTTTTCGTTTTCTTTGATTTTCACTCTGTGGTTCGCTGGAACGGCAAAGTCAACTCCCCCCCCCAATTATCATAAATTCTGGTCTCCTGACGGGGATCGCAAAACTCTAGAAAATTATATACGTTTTATTTACCAGGATAGATTCCGGTTTGTGCAAATACCATCTTGTAGTATGGTCGAATTTCAATTTCTTGTACAATTCCCAGTGGATCACCTTCCCCCCCCCCAGCCTTGTACACTTTTTGCGCTAATTTGTCTCATTCGCTGATGTGATTAATCGTTTAGAAGAAGAGCATTGTCTGCTACTCATGCCGCTAAAAATCACAACAATAAAAGTTTAAATTTTCAGATCGTATTAAGTGTGCAAAATATCAAGCACTGACAATGGTTTTTATTTATTTATTTGTGTGTGTGTGTGTGTGTGTGTGTGTGTGTGTGTGTGTGTGTGTGTGTGTGTGTTGGGAGGAGTATCAAATTCCGCTTTGAAGCCCCCGTAAAGGCTTTGATCGGTAAGTGAATATCTAACCTTAATGAGGATTTGTTTATTTTTATTTATTTATTTGTTAGTTTTTCGGCTACTTTCTTTAATAGTAATTCGTCCGTCCAGTCCACATTTTTTTCCCCTTTTCTCTAGTTTGGGTTCAGTACTGATCGTTTCTATGAATTAAAATGTGTTTACGCGTCCCTGTTGACTTGCAGAACACTTACCACAAGTTTGGTCGTAGCAATTACATAGGAGGTGAAAAACTAGCAATTAACACTCACCGACTCCGTCTTTCACTCTACATTTCTTTTTTCTCTCTTTCTTTCCACCTTTCCTTTTTCTTCCTCTCTCTTCTCCCTTTTTTCTTCCTTTCTATCTCACCTGGTATTTTGTAGAAGTTTACTCATGCACACAAACTCTACTCTTTTTCCCCCCCTGGCTTTATCTTTTTTTTCTTTTTCTCTATCTTTCTGTTTTTTTTTTCTTGTCTCTTTTTTTCTTTCTGTTTTAAATTTATCTGAATTCGACTTTCTCTTTCTCTCTCTCTCACACACCTGTTGTCTTTCTTTTTTCTACTTTCTACAAGCAGTTAAACAACTTATTTTTTTTATTCACATAGACCTGAGTTAGAATTTCTCACAGAAGATGTCTCTTTCCACCGTGATTTACAACTGAATTCCTGGAGTGTCTGGCTTATGTGCGTAAACCTCTCCCAACCCTATCCAATCTTCAATCACACATCTACCCTTCCCTGGCCTTGTTTTCTTTCACTCTCCTCTCAGTTTCCTTGTTCTTCCAGCACACTTGTTCAAACAGCCACTATCTTTTCTCTCTATCCAGAGAAGAAAGAAAAATTTCTTTCTCGTCTTCTTCATAAACAGGAGCACATAACTCTAATTGTCTTCTCTTCTCAGCTGTTAAGTGAGTCGTTTGAATCTTTCGGGGAGACCGCGGTTTTTTGTGGTTGCCGGGCACTGTGTGATGTACTCACCATCACAGGGTAATCGGATATTTCGTGGTGCTGTCGTTAACCCGCTAAACTTTCGAGGTAAGAAAATTTGTGAGGAAGAAAGAAAAAAAAAATTATCATCATCATATTACAATTGATGCTGTTAGCCACAGGTGAGCTCAGAGCTTAAGGACACCCACCTGTTGATTAATTCCTGTACCTGTCTCTTTATTTTTATTTTATTTTATTTTATTGTGTGTGTATGTATGTTATTATCGACGTACTCTGCATATATTGACTGGTTTACTTGGTATTTCTCAGTGATTTCTGAAATTTAAAAAAAAACGAAATCTATTATTATTCTTTCTTGTGTTTTTGTGCTCATTTTTTCTTAAAAAAAAAAAGAAGGGGAAAAGAAAAATCTGAAATGTCTTTTTTTCCGTAATTACACTTATTGATCGAGACATTGATGGTGTGAGGGTATTTCAGTTATAAATGAAACTACATGACTCCTATCTGTTACATACTAAAAGTTACAAGCAATATATGCCAAACAATATTTTTTTTAATCTTTGCCAAACAATATTTTCTTTTTACCTAATTGTAAAATCTGTTTTTTTTTTTTGGTGGGGGGAGTTGCTTGATAGGAACTTCTACACAACTCTCTCTTTCTTTCTTTTTCTTGTTATGTTATTTTACTAGTTACATAAATTCAATACCTAAACTATGAAAATAATTTTATTTCCTTAACTCGGCTTTTTTATTTTTGTTTAAAATAATCTCTAAATTAAAGTGAGAAAACTCATTATACAGCCCAGTTGGCTGGGGCTGTACAACACCCAGACTGCATCTCTGCAGTGTGGGTAATACACCCCAATGAGTGTCCTGATATGACATTAAACCATCTCATGATGAGGCTCAAGCCTTGGAGCTATGAGGAATGTGGAGTATCCTTTCATTGGTATTACTCCCAGGTCCACTCTAACCAGGAGTGGTAGGACCTGATTGGGTCCTATCTATGGGCCAAATAGAACAAACTGCATGGAAACAAATGACAAATGTTAAATTGTGACTTTTATATAGCAGTACTTTAACTGTATGCAAAAAAGAGTTCAGGCTTGTTTAAGAATGTTATCTATGGAATGTGTTTACAAATCATATATATATTTAATAGATATGTATAAACAGGATTTGGAATTGAATTACCTACAATTGTTGAGATGCTACCAAACCAAACCAAATCAAACCTCTCATATTGTTGGATGTATTTATCCAACCTCTCCCTCATGAGAAGGATGGGACACAAATTTTTAAATGGAGTATTGATTATTTGAATTCAGAGTTTCTCCATCTCTTTCTCCTAGACTGTTTACTTGCCCAAAACTAAAAAGTCTTACCTGTCCTATTATTTATCTGTTAGAGGGAAGAAAAGATAGCTTCATGCCTTTACTAAGGACATTAGCACAAAATGAAAAACAAACTGCCTCATCCAGGTTTTCAACTCTGCATGCTGTGTCCAATTTTTATGATGATTACTGTTAGGCCTTTAAAGTAAATACGACAGTATGAAGAAAATAAAAAAAACAAAGAAATCCAAAAGTGATGAATTTACTATGATGGAAAGTCAATGTTAAAATGTTTTGGATTTAATAAGACTTCATCAGGATTTTAAAAGAGGGAAAAAATAATATCTTGTATATATAAATATATGTGTGTGTGTGTGTGGGTGTATATATATGTGTGTGTGTGCATGTGTGCGCGTATAAGTGTATGTGTGTGTGTGTGTATATATGTATGTTTGTGTGTATATGTATGTGTGTATATATGTATATGTGTGTGTGTATATTTATATATATGTGTCTGTGTGTATATGTATATATATGAGTGAGTGTGTATATATATATGTACGTGTGTGTATATATATATGTGTGTGTGTTTGTGTGTATATATATATATATGTGTGTGTGTGTGTGTGTGTATGTATATATGTTTGTGTGTGTGTGTTGTATATATATATATATATATATATATATATATATATGTTTTTTTTTTTAACCGGACATTGGCCTAGGGGTTAGAGTGTTCGCCGGGAGACCTGGGTTCAATCCCAGGTCGAGTGTCATACCAAAGACTCAAAAAATGATACTTGATGCCTCCTTGCTTAACACTCAGCATTATAAGGTACGGATCAAGGGTAAAGTAGAGCAATCCAGGGAAGGAGTAGCGCCCTCCCCTACACATTGGTGTAGTAGCTATCGAAAAGGGAGTCTTCGGGTTACCCTCGACTATGGTCGCCAACTTACTTATATATATATGTGTGTGTGCATGTATATATGTGAATGTGT